>JAJIBD010005846.1:0-23828 GCA_021461705.1 Cryptotis parvus | reverse complement strand
CTCCCTTTGTATTTGCCCTTTAGCTCTTTTATGCTACCTTAGTTGTATTTCTTTTAAGTCCCCCATCTATGAGAGAGATCATTCTGTATCTAAGTCCCTTTCCTTCTGACTTACTCAGTACAATGTCCTTTTAGTTCCATTCATACTGGCAGATTGCATGAGTTTTATCCTTTTCTAGAGCTGCATCGTATTCCATTCCACGCTCCTAATCTGTTCTCCCAGAGTCAGGCATTTGATTTTTTCGTGTCATGGCTATTATACTAAGGCTGTGTGAAAACAGAGTGCATATATATTTTTAATTAATGTTTTTGTGTTTTGGAGGTAAATGGTATAAAGTTGTTATTTCTAGGTCATATGGACATTGTATTTCTATGTTTTTAAAAGATATATGTATTGTTTTTTCTTGAGAGTAGAGGTTGAGCCGAAGGACATTCCCATCAGCAGTGAATAAGGGTTCAGAAGCGTCAAAATTTAATTAGAATATTTCTTTAATTAAAAACTTTAAAGAAGTACCATTTTTTGTTATACATAAGTTGCTGTATTTTTAAAAAACCTCTCAAAACCCTCATTTTTTGATGATTGAGGTACTGTGATTTACAATACTGTTAATGATAGTTTCATGCAACATAACCTTAGTTTAGTGGAACACAGAAGGGAAAATAGAATCAAAATATTTTCATGAATTGCTTAGTGACGGAGCAATCTGAGAAATGCATTGTTAGGTGACTCTACTCTCTTACAAATGTCATGGAATGTAATCACACAATCCTAGATGTTGGGCAAATTGCAACCTAGACTCTGGCATTAGCCCCAGGGGCCACCATCATAGGTATGGCCCTTTTAACTGAAACATCATTAACTGGCACATGATGTCTGTATTGAGTTCTTGGTCTTGTAGGAAGTCACAAAGCTATAGCAGTGAGTTCCTGTGTCCATAGAAAAGAGAAGAGCATGCAACTGTTTAAGCTGATGTACAATCACTCTAATATTATGTCCTGAATTTCTGGAGTTTCTGAGGTGTCAAAGTTATGTAATGTGTAATACAAAAAGATAATTGTTTAAGAGATCTATAGAATAGACTTAAATCAAGATATACATAGAGAAAATCTAGTTTTTTGGGGATATTGGTGTAAATGAAGGTAGAGCAATATTTATCTGAGGTTAAATAGATGTTGCTTAATGCTTGTAAATTTCAAGGTTGAAAATGTTCCCCAGCAGGGACAACAACAGCAGTTTATATATCCTATGAGTTAAGAATTGGTCTAAGCCCTTTTCAAGTAATACTTTATCAAATGACCATAGCCATCCTATGAAAAAGATTATTGCTATTCTGATTTAGCGAATGGGGGGGCACAGAGATACAGACTTGGGTGGGGGCATGGGGTGGGTGGGCTGGCAGGCTGCCCCCAGTATAGTCCCTTAGTTGAGCTGATTGGCTGTGCAGTGTACTCTGGTTGGTGTTTCTCATAATCGATGAAAATATATAAATGTCTTATCATATGATTTCAACTCTTAAAACTAGACATCTCGTAACACTTGCTCCATTGCCGATTTGAATTAGTATGGTACAGAGAAAAGAGGAAAACAAGTTGACTTGAGCACTGATAGAGGCTCTGGTGGTAGTGAACAGCTTTGGGGTGCAGGTGGCCAGGACTAGGTGGAGAAGCTATGAGGGCCCTGGCATTGTTTCTCTGTTTGACCCTTCTCTCCCTGTAGAGTTTGCTGGGACAGTGCCCTGATGAAAGCTGAGAAAGACTGCAGTGACTGACCGGTCCCATAGGCTGAAGGAAGGACATGTCATGATGCCAAATCTCTTACTTCAGTAAGTAGCAAGTGTATGCAAATTAGTGTGGTTCATTCCTTGGGAAAAGGCCTGGTAGTGGGGGGGCATGACATAGTTGGGGGTCCGTAAAGGCCACCCTTGTGGTACTTAGGGGCTACCAGGATTGTACCCAGGAGTGCTTGGGGACAGTGCAGTTTTGGGAATCAAGCTCTGGGCCTTCCCATGTACCTTGAGCAATCTCTGCAGCTTATCCATGTCTAGATATATAGAGGACTTTCCTCCACCTCTTTAAAATGATAGACTCTGCTATTTAAGTCTCTTTCTGGGCTAATGCTCTTTAAATGACTTCGCAATGTAAACCTATTGATTTTTCTCTCGACTCTTGCTTGGTTGTCAAGATCAGCCAATTTTGCTTTAAACTATTACATATAAAGAAATGAATATTGGGTTGTTTCCAGATTTTGACTAGTGAATGAATAGTGCAGTGAACGTAGAGTGCAAATGGTTTTTCTTGCATTGTGCTTGGATCCTGGGGATATAGTTCAAAAGTGGAATGGTCATATGGAAGCTCAGTTTCTAGTTTTTTGAGGATTATCCACACTGTTTTCTGGAAAGGCTGGACAGGACCTTCCCACCACGCTGGTGAAGAGACTGGTGTTGGAACTGTAAGCCTTTAGCCCAGTCATGAATAACTTTGTAATTCACAGTGGCTAAATCCAAAAAAGGAAAAGAAAGAGGTATTGAATTTCACTAAGAGTTCCATTTTAGGCTTATCTTGGCCCTTATCTGTATAGTTTCAACTTTCAATAGGTATTCAGTATTTGAAATGCACGCTTTTAGTGGAATGTTTATTCAGTCATCAAGATTGGCCGGTCAAAATAGATTTAAAAACAGAGAAGGGAGTCCAAATAAATTTGGGTAAATATTTATGACTAATGACTAATAGACTGCAGAGAGTACTTAAAGAGTGACTCTGACCTCTTAGCAGACTGGTTTGTTTGTCATTGGGTGCCCTAAGGTGAGACTTATGCTTTGGCTCACTGACCTGCTCCACTCTAAGACCTGTGATCTTGTTCTGTTGCTGTGCTTAGAGGTCATTTGGTAGCACTAGTTTGTTCAGTGAATGCTGAGTATGCTGTTATGTTTAGAATATGTTCCTTAGAACAGTGCACCTTGATTTTATGAAAAGTGCATGTATTATCAATGGTATAGTTTTCACATGTTGGGTGGAATTTTTTTAAAAGTATTTTAAATAAGAAAAGAATGAAATTATTTAGTTTTTGGGCTGCATGGATGGATCGTGTAAACCATGCTGAGTAAAGTTAGAAGCAGGGACAGATACAGAATGAGCTACGCCAAATGTGGGGCATAAAAGAAAATGGTAGGGACTAGCAACATCCGAAGGCAAACTGAGACTGAGAACTAGCCTGTAGTACAATTTATTACTGTGCAAGGGGATTAACAGGGGAGAGGATAGAGGGTGGGCTTGGCAGTGACACTGGGACAATGGGGTGTGATGTTTTATGAAACACTACCAACAGTATTGTAAGTAATATTAGAAATATAAAAAAAATTTGTATTGCCTAAAATAAAACATTTCAATTTAAAGATATAATTAATAATTTATTGAGTACAATTAGTAAGTGTCATAAACCAAAGATTATATTAATGATATGTAAGATTATCCAAGTTGCATAGTGTAAAACACTAAAGCAAGTAATCAACATTTATCAAATTTGAGTATGGCCATGTTCTCTGCTGCTTTATCTATCTATCTATCTATCTATCTATCTATCTATCTATCTATCTATCTATCTGTCTGTCTGTCTGTCTGTCTGTCTGTCTGTCTGTCTGTCTGTCTGTCTGTCTGTCTGTCTGTCTGTCTGTCTGTCTGTCTGTCTGTCTATCTATCTATCTATCTATCTATCTATCATCTGTCTGTCTATTATTTCTTTCTTTATTTGTTTGTTTATTTATTGGGTCACACCTGGCAATGCTCAGGAGTTACTCCTGGCTCTGCACACAGGAACTGCTCCTGGCAGTGCTTGGGGAACATATGAGGCGGGGCATCAAACCTGGGTCAGCGAAGTGCAAGGCAAGTGTTCTACCCACTGTACTATTGCTTCAGCTCTACTCTCTGCCATTTTAAAAATATCTCATTTAGTCCCTGTAACAGCCTTATAAAAATGGTCTTTCATTTTTTTAGGGGAGAGGTATTTACTCCTTCAAAAGGTTATGAATACAAAAATCACATGTTGTTTATAGTTCTGCTGTTTACCAGGAAATGTTTGGAGTGCATAGAAAGGAGAGCCAGTTTGAATCTCAAACTCTGCAATATGGGACTTTTCTGTTTGGGGGATCAGCTCTAATGACTTTTCTGTACCAGGGATTATTCTCTTATGGTTGCTAAGTAGCAGAGGGCAACTGAGGCACATAGCAACCTTGGGAAATTACTCAAGACCCCAAGATTCTCTCAGACTTGTATGTCCAAATATGGCATTCTTCCACCCCACAACACACAACCCTTCCCAGGACCTCAGCATCCCTGGCCAGCACATGATGTATTTGGCAAAGTCGCCTTTGAACATTTAAGTGGTTGTGTTGGAGCTGGTTTAAACCCAAAAAATGCTATTGAGTTACTCTGTAGGGAATCAAAGGAGAGAAATCCAAGAATTGTCCCCCATCATGGTCTTAGATAACAGCTGAAGAAGTAAGAATAGGCAGTTTAAGTCAGTTCTACTCCCCACAGACCCATACGCTCTGGCCCACCTTGTTACCACATAATGACATCCCCTTTCTAAGATGATAAAGGCGGTGCCCAGTAGAACCTGGGTTATGGTTTGGGGATGTGATGACAACCTCTCCCTTTTGTTTTTAAGTTCCACCTGCCTATTCAAATGTTTGCTACAGCAGGGTGGCCAAGAGAATCATGAAAGCAGAGTGAATCTGGAGGGGAAAAAGACCAAGGAGGCCAACTCCACATCTTCACTTCTATCTACCCCCATCTACCCACTTTCTATACCACTTTGAATTGGGTGTTGTCCTGGCATCTTGCCAACTGGCAGGCTCCGAAGACTGAGATGGTCACCTGCTTCTCTTGCTCCTAACCATGTAGCCCTCTCCCCATTTCCCCATTTAAAAGTGGCTCTTAGAACCTTTTCTAGATCTAAGGAACTTATTGTGAAATACCTTTGTGATTACAGTTTATATACTTAATTAGAAGCTTGGAATTAAGCTCCCAACCACCACAAAATAAAAACTTGAGATTCTCCTAAGAAATCCCCAGCTTTCCATGAATGTGGGCTGACTCACCTTTCTGTCTTCTGTTCTGCCCTGCCACCCCCTCTGCCCCCAGCCTTGTGTCGTCTGTGCTGAAGTCATCTACTTTCTTCACCTGAATTTAGAAAACTGCTGAGGTCTCACTCAACCTCATTCTAAAGTTGCCCATCAGAGGCAGGGATGTGAGAGAGACACAGATGGTGCCTGAAACAGAGAAAAGAAGGTTGAACTTGAGTTTAGAAATCTCACAAAGACTGTTAATATAGACGGAATACTATAGCTAGATGTGTGGGGAGAAATAATTTGCTCTGTGATTTGATCTTGATCTAGTAGACTGGGTGTGATACTGAAATATGTGACATTTCCTTCTATGAGTTGAGATTAAGTAGTTATTTTCTTGTAGTTTTTCTGGCTTTAAGGCCCTGTGAAAGAATGCTGCTTCTCTTGCTTTTGCTGGGATCAATGTCTATCAATTGAGGTATCTTAAAGTATTTTGGCTTTGGAAAACTGCACTAATGGCTTTTCCTCTAGTCAAAATTAATCTCATCTTCCTCAACTCTAATGGCATATGACTCATGCTGTAATATAGCACTTATGTCCTCTCTTTTTCCAATGACTTTTATTTTTATTTGTCTGCTGTGCCCAGCCTAATGTTGTGGGACTAAAGTTGAAGAGGGGTAGTATGGGCACTTACTTTGCATGCTGCTGGTTTGGTTATTTTTTTCTGGCATCACCTGATCCCTTGGCACTTCCAGGAGTAACCCTGAAGCACAAAGTCTAGGGTAGTTCTGGAGCACCTCCAGATATGGTTCAACCCCCCACAGAAAATGTCAGGTATATATGGCAGATATTCAATACATGCTGTGTGGTTCCATTCTGCTATGTCACAGAGGGTGACTCTAAGTGAATAACAGAAGGTGTTCTAGGGTTTGGCTATAGACATTGCCTCATGACTAATGGAATCCTGCCTTTCTCTTCCTGAGGGTATTCTTGGACCTGGCTTGTAAGCTTGGAGCACAGGTGGATGTACAAGGGCCAGGAATTGTTGCCCTGAGGAGCAGGCATTGGTCAGGAGGGGAGAGCTGACCACACAAACCCCTTGATTTCTTGCTTTGATTCTGAGAATATTCTGTCCTTTTGTGATTGGTTTGGAGACCACGCCAGCAGTACACACAACTGCTCTGTGCTTGGAGTTGCCTGGCTGTGAGCAGGGCACTTTGCAATGGTGGGGATAGAAGCCCGACTTCCTGCCTACACAGCAAGATCTCTGCTCATTTAGCCTCTCTCCAGCCCCCTACAGACTCCACTAGGGTTCCTGCATTGGTGAGCCCGGCTTCCTTACACACGCTGGGTTCATTTCCACCCCTTCACATTCGCTCTTTTTGGGATCAGGAGCTAAATAAATGGCTTCCTCCATATTCTTGCCTTATAGAAATACTGCAGGGAACCCAAGGACTGAAAGATGACAAAGCACTAGCAATGCTGACAAGGCCATTAGTGAGAATGAGGATCAATAAACCATATTTGTCATCCCTACCATTTATTTAAGTGATGGGGCTGTGGAGGTGACTAAGATGATGGGGGCTCTGTGAAGCTTTTAAGCACAGGAGAGAGAAATTCTCCTGTTGGCTGGGAAATGGAGTTGGTAATTCATAGCAAGACTCAAGGTAAGAAAGCAGCACCTCAGAGATCAGGAGATGATAGGGTCTACTGGAGACTAGAATCAATCTGTGTTTCATTAGAACCAAATGACCAGAGGAGATGGTGGTGATGTGGAAGAAAGGGGCCCTGACCCCTTTCTGACTAATGCTCAGAAGTAGGAGGTCCTTGGAAGGGGCGGCAGAGCCTGGACTGAGGCGGGGCAGTGACCGATGTGGACAGGATCAAAATGAGTGGAATAGGAGTCAGAGGAGCTGGGACTGCTCTGCCAACACTGCCAGGTGGGACCAGGAGTGGGCAAGGGCCCAAGCCCCAGAGAGCTTGAACTTGTCTTAGCTGCTTTATATACACGGCTTGGTGCAAAATACCAAATGAAACTGGTGCTTTTCTCTGTGACTCTCAACACAAAGTCTTAGTACAGCCCTAATTCCTAGTGCTCAGATGTGGGTATCTCCAGAGTCAGGGGCTTGTATAGAGAGAGGAGAAGGCCAGCTGACAGTTGGAAAGGTTCTGTGTGCAAAAAACGTCCTTGATGAGAGGCTTTTTTGGGCTATGAAATCCATTCTTGGGGCGGAGCGATAGCCCAGCGGTAGTGCGTTTGCCTTGCCCGGCCGGCCTGTGCCGGCCCAGGTTCGATCCTTGGCATCCTATATGGTCCCCGAGCATCACCAGTAGTAATTCCTGAGTGCAGAGCCAGGAGTTACACCTGAGCGCCGGGGGTGTGACCCAAAGAAAAAAAAAATCCATTCTTAGGGTAGTTTTAAGGCAGTCTGTGTCAGGAATTGTATCAAGTGCTGTTGAATCAGATTTGAAAATCATAGCTAGGAAGATTCCCTGGGCTCGACAACCTGGTAGTTGGTGAAGAGATTTATTTTGAAAATGAAGGCAGGTCCCTCAGAATAAGATAACACATTATCCTGTGATATCTGTATGTAGGAGGAGGTGGAAGTAGAAGATATCAGCTCTAGTTTGCCTGATGAGATCTGAAATCACATCATTGCTTACCTGTTTACTCATCTATGAAACAAGGGGTGCCAAGGCATCCTTAAGAAGCGTTGGGAGTTCTGTGATATTAAGAGACTGGATAGGGGCTTGACTGGGATGGGGCTATTAATATACGCTCCTTCTGCCAGGGCAGAATTTGGATTCAGCACATTTGGCGGACTTGGCCTCTGTAGAGATAAGGATGTGAGAGCTTTACTGAAAATCCTTTTAATCGAAATGATTTGGAGGATGACTTAAGTTTCGTTTGTATGCTTCCTTTCTCTTTGAGCTCTTTCTTTTCTATATCCCTCCAAATAACCACCTTTGTTCAAGTCTAAATGAGTAGCTTTAGTGTCAAGATAATTTTCCCCTTTTTAAAATGATTTCCCAACATCCTGTCCTTCGGAGGGAATGAGGAGATGGGAAAAGCCAAAACTGCAACAAGGAGACTGCGGGGGTGTGGACCAAGTGTTTTCCTGACCCACACCCACATCCCAGTTTTGTGCACTTCTGGAGTTCTGCCCAGAGACTGTATGAATTCATTTCTGTTAAATTAATTTTTTCTCATTTTATTCGTGACACCATCAGCTATGATACTCTTACTGATAGAGCTGCATGCATACATTGTTCCAATAGCACGAGCCCCAGCAGAGAGCCAACTTCCCTCCACAACAGTCTCAGGGCCCCTCCTGCCACCGATCCCCACCTCCAGGTGACCTCAGGTCTGTAGACCAATTCTCAGGTTCGTAGTTTTCTTTACTCCCTTACTATTTCTTTAATATGTCACATATAAAGAGATATCATTCTGTATTTGTCCCTCTCTTTCTGACTTCGCTCAGCATGATACCAGCCAATTATATCCATGTAGCAATAAATCACATGATTTCATTTTCTTACAGCTGTGGATATACATATCACAATTTCTTTATCCATTCATCTTTCTTGGCTATTGTAAGTAGGGTTGCAGTAAATATGGGCATGCAAATGTCTTCTCAAAGTAATGTTTCTGGCCCCTTAGGATGAGGTCAAGAAGTAGAGTTGCCTGGCATTCTGTTATGAAGTTGAATGCAAAAATGACAGGGCATAAATGGAAGCAAGGGCGACTCTCACACATGTAACTCAGCCTCTCTTGGCCATAGGCGTTGGACAAACTTATAGGGAAGATTTGATCTATTCTGAGATCAGTCCCTTGAATAAAGGTTTATGATTCCGAGTTACATGCAAAAGATTGAATTCTGGGGCCACTTTCTGCTCCTAAATAGGTTCCCTGTACTATTTCTCTAGGTCAGCTCCCAGCCTTCTTTCCCATTAATTTCAGTATTGACCTAAACAGATGGGTAGAGTCTCCTTCCTATTTTAACTTGCTCTCTTCATTGTAGATGAATTAATCAACCCCCAATGCCCACTTCCCTCTGTTGATGGTTCCTATGATCCCTTGTTTGTGGTGCTCCCGGAGGGCTCTGTTGCTGGAAACCCTTGAAGTGCTGTGGGGTCCTAAATAGCAAAAGGTCCTGGAGATGCTCTCTGGAATGGGGCTCCATTGACCTCACACTAACAAGAGCAATCCCTGCAGTCCTCTCTCCACCTTGTTTATGGTCTCTGAAGATTTGTATTGGTGGACTGAAAAGATCATATGTACATTTCATATGTTTCCAATCATTTAGATAGAAGAAAGTTATTGTGCGAGATTCAAGTGTGAGGAGCCAGAGTAACTAGAACTCTGTTCATTATCATTTTCTTAAAATACATCAACAATATATGCACACTGGTCTGTCATGTGTCTCAGGCCTTTGGTCTAGGGTCTAGACCCCACATACAGGGTCTAGGACCTGTATAATGTCACCTTCAACATAGAAGTCTTTGAAGCTGACTTCCTATTATTCAAGATCTCATGGTAGTACAGTTTTCTCAAATGCTTTCTACAGACCACCTCCAAGAACTCAATTCAATAATTAATTAATTAGTTAATTAGTTAATTAGCTTTTTGGGTCACACCTGCCATGCTCAGAGGTTACTTCTGGCTCTGCACTCAGGAATTACCCCTGGTGATGCTAAGGGGACTGAATGGGGTACCAAGAATTGAACCAGGTTGGCTGTATGCAGGGCAAACGCCCTACCCATTGTACTATCGCTCTGGCTCCTGCCTCCTAGAATTTTAAAAGAGGTGAAAATTAAGCAATAGTCCAAGTTCACATAGAGAGTGTTGTGGTGGTGGGAAACAGAGGAATAGAAGGAAACTATTTTTCTTGGTTATGAGCAACAATTTCGAGTTTACTTCTAATGTGACCATTAAAGCTTGATAATATAAGAATGCAATTGATTGATTGTGACCATTAAAATGTCTGAATTTCAGCCAGATTTTGCCACCATCAGCAGAGTGGCATCTGGTGCCTTTCAATCTATGGAGCCGTGTTGTAACTCTGTTTCTCAGCATTTTTGAACACCTGCTGTGTTCTTCATGCTAGAACTACTGGTTTGCTTTTCTGTGCTGCTTTCTAAGGGACATAGCAAAAGGGATTTGTGGAACAGTGATACTGTTTATGTAGCAGGTGGCATTGTTTTTATAAATCTAATAACTCCTTCACTGTGGCCCATAATTATAATAATGCTCACATTTGCATAATACATTGCAATTTATAAAGAGGTTTTGCGTGTTTAATTTAGTTTTCACAATGATCCTGTGATGTATGTTGCCAGAGTATCATTATCCTTAATTTATAGAGGAAGAAGCTGAGGCACAAAGAGTGAGCGACCTGCCCAAGCGATCAGGTAGCGAAAACGAGTCTCAGACTTTCATCTTCCAATGTGAAAGGAAGTCAGTCTACTCTCTCTCTACCTTCAGGAAAGAATGAGGGCATTCCTTGAGAAGTCATAGAGGTCAGAGAGTGGGTCTTGGCTAGCTCAAGCTCTTTCCTGGCTCCAAAGCACCTGGTAATATGTTACTACACAAAAGAGCTGGCCTTTCCTACCTTTGCATTATCAGACTGTGAAGATCGATCCTGGTGATGATTTATGCTGCTTGGGTCCGTCCACTGCCTTGCACAGAGAATTTCCCACAGATATTTGTATGTAAACTTTAATCAGCAGTCCAGGGCATTCCTGAGTAGGGAGGCAGCTTGATAGAGGACTCTGCTGAACTTGTAGAACCCCCTTGTTCATTATCTACCAATCTGTCTTCCTGTAGTGCTATGCAACCTAGAAGAGTTCTACAGAGAATTTGGACTTTGTGACTGCACCAAACACCTTCCAGAGAGTTTTAGTGACTTTCTCGGGATTCACATAAAAGCTAGGGAGGAGACTACAGGAAGGTAGCAATGTCTCTTCATAGTTTCTACTGCGGAAATATATGACAGCTACTTGTTTCTATGTTAAGGGCTCCAGAAAATGATCTGTTTGTCCCCATTCCCTGAAATTGTCCTTCGTAGAGGTGAATTTATTCTGGTCTAAGACCAACACTTTATTCAAACTGAAATCACAGAGGTTCAACTTCAAAAGTTGTATAATGGTAAGCAGGCGACACTTGATAATATTCTGCTGAGCACCAAATAAAAATTCTTTCCTTTACTTCTCTAAGGTCAACAGGCATACTGCTGCTGAGTCCTTCAGAGAGTGCCCACTGGCCAGAGCCAGGAGCCAGCCCACGTGTATTAGCAAGTTCAGACTCCATTGGAGGAGTCTGTTCCCATTCTGCCCTGTCAGCAGGGAAGAAAGGGGACAATTATTTGGTGATAATTACTCTGACAGCAGTAATCTCTGGCAGCTGCTAGAGAGGGAGCCATAATTGCCTCCTACCACCCCCTAACCTTTCAGAGAGGAGCTCTGAAGCTTGGTAAGAGGGGCTGAAGATATGTGAATAACCTCAAAATAACTTGCTATCTGCTTTCATCACCCAGGCTTTAATTAAACAGGGTTCATACCTCTTCAGAAGCTCAGATGCTGCATGTTAAGAGCCTTACAGGAGGGAAGGGGCATGTTGCCTGGTGCTGTTCATGTCCTCTTACCGAGCCAGATACCTCTCAGAACCTTGGCT
The DNA here is from genome assembly GCA_021461705.1 of Cryptotis parvus. Classification (NCBI taxonomy): domain Eukaryota; kingdom Metazoa; phylum Chordata; class Mammalia; order Eulipotyphla; family Soricidae; genus Cryptotis; species Cryptotis parvus. The sequence continues at coordinate 12,093 of JAJIBD010005846.1, read as the reverse complement.
CTGGGAACCTGCTCCTTTTTCCCTAGGGAATGGGGTGAAATTCAAGACTTGAACTTGCTTCTGGAAATTTGAGGAGAGGATTTTGATGTGAAAACATCTGTACATACGGAAGATAAAATTTGGACCAGTACCACTGACTAACCAGCATATGCTTGGAAGCCTTTTCTGGACACTGCAAGACTTTTTCACCATGTAACTAGTTGGAAGTAGTTTCCCATAAGACAGTTTTGGTGTAAAATAGTCAAGAATAAAAAATAGAGGGATGGTCATAAGAGTATTATAAAATGAAATATTGATAACTAAACATTTTAATAAAAATGTTTACAAAAATAAAGCACCTTTGAATTGTGCTTAAATTTAGTTAAAAAGTAAAGATAAACATGTGTAGTTACATTGCAATTATGCACACTAAAGGGGGCTGTTTTTTGTGACTGTGCATAAACCTTTGTGTCCTGAGACATCTGTTTGCCATAGAATTACATGTTCTGATGCTGTTGTTTGGTGATCAGACTGACTAAAAGTTAGAGCATGCAAAGTCATATCACATATAACTGTATTGGACAATGATGACATGCCAGTTTGTAGAGTTCATTTCTTTTTTTTTTTTTTTTTTAGTAGAGTTGATTTCTAATCGGATAGTGTAAGATGACCACTAGCCTAAGCACATTAAATCAAGTCAGCGGAGTAGCTTCACCAATTAATTCATCAATAGAAACATAAAATCAAACTGTCAACCCATTCTTTTTTCTTTTATGGCAAAAATTACATTACAGAAGTGGGGAAATTACCTCATGATTCTTCAGACACCATTGGCTTTTCAAAGAAAAGTCACCACTGGCCTTTCAAAGAGGGAATTTTTGATCTTTCCCCAATCTCCTTTGCATCTTAATTACCTTCCTCAGTGTTGGATTTGAAACTAGAAAGATGCTAAGTTAGTTTCTGAGTGTAATTTTTCTAGTTTTCAGAGAGGGCAAAATAGGGGTCAGCATGTAGCGGGGAGGCGGCTGGTGGGTGGGGAGCGGATGTGCTCATGTCACAGTTGATAATCTTTATTTTCATGTCATACCCAGACTTTGGGTCCATGTAGGAAAATATGATAAAAATGTACTGGGCACAATAATTTTTCTGTTCTTTTTCATCATCAGGAGCCAATGCCCACCTCCCACAGCGACTGCCAGGTTGATTCACCTACGGCACTGCTCTACTGATTCACAACTAAATCTCCAAGGAGCTGCAAACCAAGCAGCTAACATTCATGGACACACCAATCTCCCCAGGCTGAAAACTCTGAGGCACTCTCAGAGGGGTTAGTCTGAATTCCTGCCCTGCTGAAGCCCTGATTGGTTGTACCCAAACCCTACAGCTGTAGCGTAGCCAGTCGCTCAACTACTACTCTCTACAGAGACACCTAGCAATAAAAAATTTAAGTACCCCAATGTTCAGGCTGAGAACTCAGTGGTAGTGAGGGTGGGCAACTTCCCCCCCCCCCCCCCCTACTTCTGGAATCCCTGGAAGCCACACCCTCCCACAGCCATCACCTTGTCAACTCATTGGCCCGGACCGTAGATCCTGAAGTCTCTGGACCACACAACACCTCCAAATTTGTCAATACTGAAATTCTAGTAGGAGCACACCAAATTTGATGGGAAAGTAATGTAGTAGCCATCTAAGCGCAACAAACAAAAAACAATAACCCAGAAGGCTCAACTAGAAACAAAAAGCTTAGTAGATCCTTAGGCAAGGACTTAACAACCCTGTGGTGAGCTATACAATTTTTCACTGTTTTTAATTGGAAATATTCTTGATAATTCCTTTAGTCATTTTGTTACAACAATAAAAAACAATAAAAAATAAGTTCTTATTTGTCTGCTAAGGGGGCAGGCTTGGAGGGTATTTCAGTAAGTGGAGAGAGTGGTGGAGGGAAGGTTGTTTTGATTGTGGGATTGGTGTTTGGATATCAAAAGCCCATGACAATTGTATTATGAACAACTTTGTAAACTGCAGCATCAAAATAAAGTATTTTATTTAGAAAACCTACTTCATCAAACACTCTACTCAAAAAATTTCAGAAATTGGAGTGCTTATGTCACATGTGAACTTACTAAAAGCTGGAACCTGGCTTTTGTTAACCTTTCCTACTTCCCCCATTCTGCTTTAGCGTGAAGCCCCATGCTTAATATTGCGCATGATGTCTAGGGAAGTGAGGTCCCTCCTGCTTACTTTTTATTCATCCCTGTTAGGGTCCAGACGTGCTGTGCAGTGTTCAGGTGAACTGTACAGCATGTGCTCATGGTTATAGAGTTGCTGGGTAAGGTGTTCAGGTATGTGGCTGGAAAGCATGAGTATGAGATTACCTGACAGGCCTTGTGAACCCTAGGAACACAGTTGTATGTTCTGTGCAGGAGTCATGTACACACCTGAGTACACAGGCATGTGAGTTGGTGGTTCCAATCTCACAAGTTGGTGTCAGTGGTTTATCTGAGTAGGCATATGCTAGGGATGTCTGAGCAGAGCGCTGTTTCTGCTGTACTGGTGTGTAAAACCATGGAAACTCTGCCCTTCAGAATTGCTTGATACCTGTGATAGAATGAATCTGTCTCCCCTGATCACTCCAGAGCATAACTTGATGCACTAGTCTCTTTGGTTTCTGGTGTTTTCACCTAACAACTGCAAACTTCCACTAAAAATTTTGTTAATGCAAAGCATGTGCGTATGTCTGGCTGGGTGCTTGCACTGTCTTCCTCATGAACTTCTAGTGCTGCCAGCTTTCCTGGTCCATGGACCACACTTTGAGTAACTCTAGGAGACACAGCTCTGAGTGGGGTTCTTGTTTGGGACTTCCATTCAGCCTTGGGGTGAAACATCCTCAGCTCTGGATGTAGAAATTTGGTCTCTTTCATATACTTCAGAAAACCAGAGACTATTGCTGAATTAAAAAAATAATTTTGTTGACACAGTTGAACTATGGTTATTTATAGACCATATTTCATATAAAGGTCTGCCATACAATTTTGATAAGCCATGTGTTTCCACTATTCAGTAAACCAGTCATCTCCACTTTTTTGTCTGCATGTTCTCAGTCCCCAGACAAGCTACCTCAAACCTTGGGAAGGTTTGCACGGTGCGTTGGACTGATTACAAACTCTTGGCCTGATCTGATCTCATTGCACATGTCTATGGTTAGCCAATGGTTGTATCCCTGTGTGTTCCCTGTGAGGAATGAACACTGTTTCATTTTTCTTCCACCGTAACATTGAGTCTGTATCCAGGTAGAATAAATTTCTACCAGCTCCAGAATTAAATAGAACAGAGTTATTACATCTTATTGACATGGTTTAAAAAAGAAAACATGCTAATTTTTCTCTTTTTCTTCCTTCTTTCTCAGAAACTGTGGGTATGGAGCCCAGAACTCAGCCTGAGGATGGAGAATCTTCCTTCCTCTCCCCGTTTCCTCCCAAGCTCCCCTGTCTTGATCTTCATCCCCAACCTTTCATAGGAGTGTCCCATCAGGGCAGCTGGGATAGTGGGCAAAGTAATTTGCTGAATCTCCTGACTGCCAGAGATGTCTGTGATGTATGGTTACCAGGAGGGTAACGGTTGGGGACTAATGAGGGTCCTCGGTTTTATATTCACACTGGAAGGTGCTCCCTCCAGCTTCCTGGAGGCCTGCAGTCAGGGAAATTTGTCCTGGTACCCATGAAAGCACCTGAAGAGGATGGTGTGAGGGCTGAGTGTTGGAGTTCAGGGCAGGCCCGCTGCAGCGGTGTGGATACTTCTCACACTCTCCGGGGAGTCCTCCTAAACATCCTCACATCCCTATGTAACAGGGAGGAATCACAACTAAGAGAAAGAAATCAAAGTGACCGACATAACTGAAGCAGTAACAGAACCCATATTTGAATTGGCATCTGCCTGACTTCACTGTAAATCCCTTGCAATTCTACATTTGGGATATGAATTTTGGGAACAATTATGTTGTTTTGTAACCTAAGCAGGTAAATAGAGGGTGAGTAGGCTAAGACCTGGATGACAAAATTGGTTTTGTTATGTTTTATATCATAACTGAACATAGGTTGGGTTTGAGAGACTATGTTTTTCTTTTAAATTCTCTTCTTCCCTCAAACACCCTGGTCCCCACTGCCTCAGGGCCAGAGAGATAGTATAGGTGTTAAGCCTTGCATGAAACCCACCCACTTTTATCCCAGGCACCACATGGTTCTCTAAGCACCACCAGGAGTGATCCTTGAGCACATTCAGGAACTCCTGAGCCCTCAGGGTGTGATCCCCAGCCACCACCTCCCACAGAAGGAAAGAAAAGACCAGAAAAGACCACCTTTTCCCCCTTTCCTTTATTGTTGTTGATTTTGTTGTGATGATCAGGGGTCACACAGACATGGCCTTGATGCACCACCAACAGTCACATACCTGTTTGCAGTGTTTGCTTGCTTTGCAGTACCCACTGAAGTGTGCACACCTTTAGAAGCAAGGTTGTTTTAGTGCCCACCAGGGGCTGGCTACTTGCTTGGTTGAGGCGCACAGTTAGTTATGGCTGTGGTGCTCACTGGAGGTGCCAGTGGTTCCCATGTGTATGTTTACCAGGGGCAGAACTTCCTGGCTGCTTATACATCTTTCCAATTGTCCTGATTGCTGGGGTTGGGGCTGGGGGAGGGCGTGGCTTACAGTCCCATTTGTGATGTTTTCACCTATCTGTGTAGAAGCTGGAAACTGCTAGTGTGGCAGCGGGCACAACAGACAGAAAGTTACTAGGCTCAAACAAGCAGAGCTGCCAGAAAGCGTGCTTGGTGAATGTGTGACACTGGGGATTTGAACTTCGTGACCACATGTTTGGGAGGCAGGTCCTCTAAGTCAATGTGTTGTTTCATCAGGGTTCTCTGTTTTTGCAGGAAATAAAGTGCTTTTTGAAGAATCCCTTTTAGGTTTTTGTATGTAATAGGATGTGTCAATGATAGACAGTCCTTAAATAGTGACAAGAGCAGGTTTTTTGGGTTCAAGTGTTGTAGGTGACACATCCCTCGATGCCTGGGATCAGAAGACCCCATAGTGTGTTAAAAGAAAATCACAGAAATTTGCTCCAGCTCTTTTTGAGGCCAGACGCTAAGATTTCTGCAAAGTCCTAAGACACCCAGAGGTCAGAGGCTCCCCCATGAACAAACACCAGGCTCTGTAAAATTCTCAGGCAAGGAACCAAATCCATGGGGGTGGGGGAGCAAAAGGCCTCTGAGCAGTTCTTTACATGGAATTGGGTTTTTGAGAATTTTTTTGTAGAAATTTTCAGGCCAGTATGGTCGGCCTAAAAAAAAAAAGAAAAGACAGTTATTTCAGGATCAAATAAGGTTAATGAAGATCCAAATGATGGAAGAAAACCCATTGGAGAGGGTTTTCAGGTGAGATACACTCACACTTTCTGCAGCTCGAGGGTCTTAGCCCCCTGGGATTGGTTGGGGGCTCCCTCAGTCCACCACACAGTCCTCCTTGGGAGTGGCACGGCCACATGCTGAGTCTAGCAGTTTGCTGATGAGCGCATGGGCGGACTCTTGTTTCAGTGCCTAGAGCAAAGGTAAGTTGGGTTTCTGCAGTTGCCTTCTCAGGTCCCAGTGTAAAGGCATACCAAGGGATCTTTCTGGGGGCCTGAGAGCCTGCATTTCCCATGTGCCCAGGTGGGCCTGCAGTGATCGGTCTTGCAGTACACCAGGACTCATCTCGGAGGGACGCTGCTTCTTTTATTGCTCCGCACGGTCCCTGTACCTCTTCTCTCAGACTGGTGGGGTTTAACTGCCCCATTAGTTCTGCTGGACAGGGAGTCAGGACAGAGGAAAGCAAGTATGAGGCTTCTGGAGTAGATGTCTGGGAATCTGTCACAGCTGACACATGGGAAAGGGTGATGAGGACAACAGTCAGACTTTGGGGTGCTGTCTGCCTAGGGCAGTGCTGGGTTGGAAGGTGGAGCAGGTTTGTTTTATGACTCCTCAGTGCTCTCAAAGGATAATGGGCTCTCCTAGGGGGGGCTCTGTTCACATTTGGGGGATCACAGATGTTTTTAACCAAAACTGGGGTGAGAGTTAAAAGTGAAGCACATGCTGTGCCCGTGGCCTGAGGAAAGGCTCATACCATGGGTCCTCACCCCCAGCTCACACCACGGCTGGCCCTGCTGGTCACAGCACCACTGGGCTCGAGCACCAAACTGCCCAGCCCATGCCACCAGATCAAGTATCTCTGTGAAGGGCCCTGGATCCCTGAGCACCTCTAGGATGATACCCCTCCTTCTCTCTCTCTGTCTCTCTCTGTCACTCTGTCTCTCTGTCTCTCTGTCACTCTGTCTCTGTCTGTCTGTCTGTCTGTCTGTCTGTCCTGTCTCTCTTCTCTCTCTCTCTCTCTCTCTCTCTCTCTCTCTCTCTCTCCCAAGAAAGAATGCTTGGAGCCCGAGAGATGGTTCATGGGCTGAGTGTGTGCTTGTGCTTGTGGGAAGCCCATGTTTGATTCCTGACATTTTGAACAGCATATGGTCTCCTGAGCACTTCCAGGAGAAACTGCAGAGCACAGCTGGGTGTGATTCAAAAGGTCCTTCCCAATCGGATAGTTTTTTTTTTTTTAATTTTGATTTTTGGTCGCACCAGCGACGTAAATTCCCTGGCTCTGCACTCAGGAATTACTCCTGGCGGTACTCAGGGGACCATATGGGATGCCAGGGATTGAACCCGGGCCGGCATAGGCGGCCTTGTGCAAGGCATATGCCCTATCCTCTGGGCTATTGCTCTGGCCCCCGCTATCTGATAGTTTTGGAAAGCCCTCCTCAACCATGGCCAAGGGACCTGGGGCACATCAGTGGTACTTGCTCTGGCCTGGGCCAGCTGGCCATCAGAGTTCCACCATGCTTGGGGTTTATGTAAGTTCAAAAGATTCAACTCAGGGCCTTGATCACTAAATCCTATGCTCCCCCACTTGGAGCTACTTCTGCATCCTCTAGAAAGCTTCATTGAGTCCCATCTTGAGAGCATAATGTTCACGAAACTGGTTGTCTCTGTCACTTTCGGGAATCACTGCAAGAAAGAGCAGTTCTGTGAAATACAGTGATGTAAAACAAAGTCGCTTTCATTCTTCAGATCATGAAAGTAGCTAAAGTGAACCAAGTTTTTAGAACTAAAATGAATCCACTGTGGGATGGAGTGCCCGTGACTCCAAACATGCAGAAGCGCGCTGCATATTAGGGCTTTGGGATGGGGTTGCCTGATATAAATGAAGAACAAGCTAAGAAAGTGGAAATATTGTGACCAGAGTGACAGTACAGTGGGTAGGGTGCTATGCTGACAACTGGGGTTTGGTCTCTGGCCCCCACCTTGTTCCTCAAGGCCTCAAGGAGGGATTCCCTGAGCACCACTGGGTGTGACCCATAAGCCAAAAAAAGAAAAAAAAAAACAAAGGGAAAATATTTTAGAGTCACAGAAACCAGGGGTAGTAGGAAGCAGCCACTGAGTATTGCTTGCGTGGGAGCAGTGAGTTTGAGACCTGAGTCCGGAAAGCCAGAGGGAAGATAGGAAGAAGGCGCTCATCAGATTCTTGCCTGGGTGGCTGTTTCTTTCCTAGAGCAGGGGCAGGGCATATCCCTAGCTTTCCTAGTCTCCGTTGAAGCTGGATTCCAGAATCACCAGGCTGAGATTTGGGTCAGACTTCGGCTTCGGGGGCATACTCTGCTAGAGAGACCCCGACTCCCACAGCTACTGAACCAGCACCCAGCATGCATACTGTTGAGTACGGGACAGCCATGAAAGGCCTGGTAATGACACAGAAACACCTCCGAGATGGATGCTCTGTGACACGGATGTGCAGAAGGAGACTGCAATAGGAGTTTCGGTCTCAGTTTGTATCAATTTAGGGGTAAAGATATAAATTCACGGTCCAATTGGATGTTCTTTGGAAGGCAAAGGTCTGAAATGCTCTATTTCTATCAATCCTCTGGTATGGCAAAGGCCTAGCTCTGGTCATTTGCTCCTCTCAGACCACTGTCCTTAATTGTGTTAGACAGAAGTGAATCACACCTGGGCATTCTCAAGGGCACAGATGGTATTGCTGTGTAGGGCAGCTCTGCCGTTTTCTCTCCTTAGCCCCCAGTGAGTGTGAGGAGTAGGGCAGCAAAGACTTTGTCATGAAGTGCTTGGTACCCAGGGTTTGGGCTCTGAAAAAAAAATTGCAAGCAAAGGAGAAAACTGAGAGTGCATTTTTGTGGAAGTTCTCTTTGATTATGTCATTTATCTAAGTGCCTATTACAGAGCACCTTATCACCAGAGCTTTATTTTTTTTTTTATTTTTTTTTTTACTTTGAAACATTAGCTCGTTTACTTTGTTTATTTATTTATTTTATTTTTTTTTCATTTTTTTTTATTTATTTTTTTTTAATTTTTTTGAATTTTTTACAATTACAAAAGATATACAACTAAAAAGTTCATATCTGGGTTTTTGGTCATACAGTGTAGCAGCATCCATCCCGCCACCAGTGCCCATCTCCCACCACCAACGTCCCCGGTTCCCCCAGCCCTGCTCCATGGCAGGTTCTTTATTTCTTTCCATTTCTCTCTTTCTCTTTTCCTTCCCCTCCAGACTATGGATTACAGAACATACATTAAAGGGTTGTCATGTGTATCCTTTTGCCTCTATTTAATGCTCAGTTCTAGGTTGGCATTAGTACCCTCACAATTGTTAGCACACTGTTCCATTTTCTGTCTTACCTAGCCTCCTGACTCCCACACGTTTGTGATAATTTCCATATTTGACAGGACCTCCTGATGTATGTTTCACTTGACCTTGGATATTGGTATCATAATATGTACCTATATATTTATGTTATGCAGATAAATGCAGTCATTCTGTAACTGTCTCTCTCCTTCTGGCTAATTTCGCTCAACATAATCTTCTCCATGTCCATCCATTTGTAGGCAAATTTTATAACTTCATTTTTCCTAACAGCTGCATAGTATTCCATTGTGTAGATGTACCAAAGCTTTTTTATCCAGTCATCTATTTTCGGGCACTCGGGTTGCTTCCAGATTCTGGCTATTGTGAATAATGCTGCTATGAACATAAAAGTAGGGATGGTGTTTCCGCTGCGTATTTTTGGTTTCCCAGAGTAGATTCCCAGGAGTGGTATGGCTGGGTCAAATGGGAGTTCAATTTCTAGTCTTTGGAGGAATGTCCATATTGTTTTCCAGAAAGGCTGTACCAGCCGGCATTCCCACCAACAATGGATGAGTGTCCCCTTTTCCCCACACCCACGCCAGCACTTGTTGTTCTTGTTCTTTTGAATATGTGCCAGTCTCCAAGATAGACCACATGCTAAGCCACAAAGCATACCTCAATAAAATTAAAAAGATAGAAATTGTGTCAGCTATCTTTTCAGACCATGATGCACTGAAAATGGAAGTTAACCGTACACAGAAACAGGGGAGTCAAACCAAACACCTGGAAACTGAACAGCTCACTCCTGAACAACAAATGGGTCATAGAAGAAATCAAACAGGAAATCCAAAGATTTCTGGAAACAAATGAAAATGAAGACACCAACTATAAGAACTTGTGGGACACGGCAAAAGCCGTGTTAAGAGGGGAAATTTATAGCTCTGCAAGCATTCATCAGGAAACAAGAAAGGGCCCACATAAATAACCTGACTACACAGCTGAAGACATTAGAGAAAGACCAACAAAAAGGAGCCCAACCCAGGCAGAAAAAAGGAAATAATAAAACTTAGAGAGGAAATCAATGAGTTGGAAACCAAAAAAACAATCCAAAAGATTAATGAAACCAAGAGCTGGTTTTTGAAAAAATAAACAAGATTGACAAACCATTGGCAAGACTTGTAAGGACAGGGAAAGAGAGAACCCAAATAAACAGAATCAGAAATAAAAAGGGTGACATCACAACAGAAACCACAGAAATCCAAAAGATCATCAGAGATTACTTTGAGAGCCTGTATGCCGTGAAAACATGAGAATCTAGAAGAAATGGATCAATTCCTGCAGTCCTATACCCTCCCACGGCTTAAACAAGAAGACCTCCAATACCTGAATAAGCCTATCACCATTGAGGAAATAGAAACAGTAATTAAAAAAAGACTTCCCAAACACAAAAAGCCCAGGTCCAGACGGATTCCCTAGTGAACTCTACCAAACCTTTAAGGAGGGACCTACTTCCAGTCCTGTTCAAGCTCTTCCAGGAAATAGAAGAAACAGAAACACTCCCAAAACAGCTTCTACGAGGCACATATCACCCTGATACCCAAAGCAGGGAGAGACAACACAAAGAAAGAAAACTACAGACCAATATCCCTGATGAACACGGATGCTAAGATCTTCAACAAAATACTAGCAAACAGAATCCAAAGACTCATCAAGAAGATTATACATCATGACCAAGTAGGATTCATCCCGGTATGCAAGGATGGTTCAACATTCGCAAGTCAATCAACATAATACATCATATCAATAAGAGAAAAAATAAAAAACCATATGATCCTATCAATAGACGCAGAGAAAGCATTTGACAAGATCCAGCACCCGTTCATGATTAAAACCCTCCAGAAAATGGGAATTGAAGGGACTTTCCTCAAGATAGTTACAGCCATCTACCAAAAGCCCACAGTGAGCATCATTCTCAATGGGGAAAGTTGAAAGCCTTCCCCCTGAGATCAGGGACAAGACAAGGTTGCCCACTCTCACCTCTTTTATTCAATATAGTACTGGAAGTACTTGGATAGCAATCAGAGAAGAAAAGGACATCAAGGGCATCCAGATAGGCAAGGAAGAAGTCAAGCTATCATTATTTGCAGATGACATGATATTATACCTAGAGAACCCTAAACTCTCTACCAAAAAAACTCCTAGAAACAATAGACGCATATAGTAGAGTGGCAGGATACAAAATCAACACCCAAAAGTCGGTGGCTTTCCTATATACAAATAACGAAAGAGAAGAAAGGGATATTAAGGAAACAATTCCATTCACAATTGTGCCACAGAAAATCAAATACCTAGGAATCAACTTACCCAAGTGTGTAAAGGACCTGTACAAAAGAAAACTACAAGACACTGCTCCAAGAGATAAAAGAGGACACAAGGAAATGGAAACACATTCCCTGCTCATGGATGGGGAGAATCAACATTGTCAAAATGGTAATACTCCCTAGAGCTCTATACAGATTCAATGCAGTCCCTATGGAGGATACCCATGACATTCTTTAAAAGAAATTGACCAAACAATCTTGAAATTTGTATGGAACGATAAACCCCAAGGATAGCTAAAGCAATCCTCGGGGAAAAAGAAGATGGGAGGCATCACCTTTCCCAACTTCAAACTGTACTATAAGGCAGTAGTAATTAAAAACAGCATGGTATTGGAATAAAAAACAGACCCGTGGACCTATGGAATAGAATTGAGTATCCTGACACCCAACCTCAAACACATGATCATTTAATCTTTGATAAAGGTGCAACGAGTCTAAAATGGAGTAAGGGAAAGCCTCTTCAATAAGTGGTGTTGGGAAAACTGGGCAGCGACATGTAAAAAAATGAATTTGGACCTGTGTCTAACACCATGCACAAAAATCAGATCAAAGTGGATTAAAGATCTCAATATCAGACTTGAATCCATAAAGTACATTGAAGAAAATATAGGAAAAACCCTCCATGACATTGAAGCTAAAGGCATCTTCAAAGATGAAACATCTCTAACAAAGCAACTAGAAGAAAAGATAAATATATGGGACTACATGAAACTAAAAAAGCTTCTGCACCCTCAAAAGAAACAGTGACTAAGATACAAAAAGCAGTCCACAGAATGGGAAAGAATATTCACCCAATACTCATCTGATAAGGGGTTAATATCCAGGATATATCAGGCACTGGTAGAACTTTACAAGAAGAAAACAAACAACCCCATCAAAAAATGGGGGAGAAGAAAATGAACAGAAACTTCAGCAAGGAAGAAATTCGAATGGCCAAAAAACATATGAAAAAAATGCTCATCATCACTAATCATCAGAGAGATGCAAATCAAAAACAACAATGAGATACCATTTTATCACCAGA
>JAJIBD010005845.1:0-60437 GCA_021461705.1 Cryptotis parvus | reverse complement strand
TTGGGACTGTATAAGCATCTCTTGTCACTTGCCACTTGTCTTCCCATTGTTCATTGATTTGCTTGAGGAGGATGCCAGTAATGTCTCTCCATTGTCGTTAGAATAGGGTTCATTATTGTTAACTGTTTTGGAATATCAAACACACCATATTGTAGCTTGCCAGGCCTCTGTTGTGGCTCTGGGACTGCATCCAGAAAAGGGGGCCTGGAAATTTTTCTATGTCAGACATCAGCCATCCCGGGGCTATGGGACAGAGACCTGGATGTAGACTTCAAGGAATCTATCTCCTATCTACCACCTGATGATGCTGCCAGGTACTGCAGCCACATCTGCAACCTCAAGTCGCGGGACCGGAGTTTATTAGGTAAATATATGTAATAAACAAATTATCTTAAATGTCTGATCTTACCCATTTTCACTTGCCACCTGACGTCGGGTACCTAAGAACTTTTTCATCCCTTCCTCTCATGAAGGTTGACTTGAGTATAATAGAGCATTTGTAGTTAAGAGCAACACATATATAATTTTCATAAGAAATTACAAAATCCTGGGATAATCTCTGAAAAATGTGCATGTATTCTCCCACAGCCTTTCAAATTGGAACAATTTTGCCAAATGCCATCATGTCACTTACCCCTTTTCAGCAATAGATGTATTTTGTCAGTGTAGTTTCAGAATATTCAGTATTTTTAAAATTGTCTTTGATGAACTATATTATGAATACATTTTAAAGTTGAAAGAGAATTTCACTTACATTAAACTTTCATCAATCAAATCAAGTACCTATAAGCAAAAGTTCATTTTTATATACTGAAATTTAATATTTTTGGCCGAATTTATTAAATAGATGAATCCACATAAGTTGTAAAGAAGCCACTTCACATGTCTACTAAGAGTACATCTTGTTTTTGTTTCTATTTTTTCCAAAATCATACCAGAAATCATTAAGACTCTCATTTTACCGTCACATCTCTGTACCTACACAGCCCTATACCTAAACTCAATCACTAACACTTTAAGTCATTTTTATGGGTCCAAAACAAAACTAAGGTCAACAGAATAGAATGTTAACAATGACCGTAAAGAACTTAATGAAACTAATATATTTTTTGGGAGACCAAACCACAATTAATCCTAAAAACACTTTTTACTTACTTTATTGGAGCACTTCAAGCATAAATATAAGAATTTGCAAAAATCTGGCGGAATTTGTTTTTAACCTTCACATCTGTGGTTTGTAGTAGAGTTCTCTGGAGAAATTTAGCTGTAATTAATACAATTTTCATGTCAGAACCTATTTTCAGCAAAATTTTAGTCTTTCCTGAGTATTTACCTACAAAAATGGGGAGCCTAAGAACTTGGAGGCTCTGCTCGACACTAGAGCATTTTTCTGCAAGATTTAAGATTGTGTCTTCTCAATCAAAAAGGACCAAGTTTTGTTTATTCTCTTGTAATAATTTAATCAGCCCCTCCTTGCTTAATGAAGCCCTATTTTTAAAAGCGCTGTTTTAAGTAGTCCTACGTGTTCTCCCACAGTGTTTGTGTGTATTCTTTATTCCTCCTGTGATTATGGCAAATCACCCTTATAGTCTAGCAGAGCCCTTGATATTTCACAAGAACACACAATTCTTCATCAAGCAAGGATTTTGGGAAAAATACATTTCTATTGCAGAAGAGTTCAAAGGGCAGGAACAATAGTAGAAGGTACAATAAGCTGAGCAGTGAATGACATAAAAGTAGAGTGCCTAAGTAACTTTACCATTTTCTTGTGGTAAATAAGATTGAAAAAAAATAATCAAGTTCCACTACCATCTAAAAGTGGTGATGGTTAACAATATATGAATTGATTTAAACATTCAAATGCAGTCCCTTATCTTGGTGATGTTTCAAGAATAGCTGCTCAAACTATAATACAATCTTTGATAGTTTGATCAATACTAGTTTAAGCAAAGATAAAACTAGCTGTACAAAATGTCGATTTGTACACAAAGGGGGTCCAATTCAGAGGCTTCTAAGCAATTTTTTTCCAAAACCAGTGTTTCACTCTGCCACTTCAAGAGATCAATGTGCAGACATATGGCATCATTTTTGCTGAAGCTGCAGCCAGAAGAATTTATACCTACTATGGGATTTAAAGCAAGATGAAATACAACAATTACAAACATAGGCAAGTATTAGTCACTTTGGAAAAACTATTGATTGCATCCCTCGGTGTGAACAGGTGCCTGACCAAGTCTATCTGGACATGCAAAGTGAACTAAAAAACTTAGAATTTATCTTTGAGAGTACAGGATCATTTGCAGAGACACTGGAAAATTCTAACTTGCATAGACATTTTGGAAATACACATTTAAATTGATAAAACTAATAATAAAAGTGTCAACAGTTTAATAAAGTACCCCCTGAAAATAGTAATCAGTAAAGATTTGTGAGCAAAATAGATGAGCCAACTTTACTTCTATATATAAATTGGAAATTAAATTATGTATATTCAAAGAAAGTATAGGTTTATTTGGAATAATTTGGTTAAAATTTGCTATATTTCAAATGTCGTGAGACTTGCAGAGCCATGAGGCACAGCCATTATTAATCACTGGTCAGTTTCAGGAATTCTCAGGAAGCCTATAGTCTTGTCTCAGGACTAATTACAGTATAAGAAATTAGACATGATTTCCTAGGACTTTATTATGGTATTCATAAATTAACAAATATTGGGTACTTTTTGTCATAATCAGCAGCTCAGTCTCTCTAACCTCACAGCTCCAGGGGCTTATAACTTTAAAGTCTACTTATCTTAGTAGTGCTTGCTTTACATATGGTTGACCAGGGTTTAATCCTCAGCTCCACGTATGACCTTGGTACTGCCATGAGTGATCCCCAAGCTCAGAGCCAGGTGTAAGACCTGAAAGAGCTTCCAGTTGTTTTGCCAAAAAATCCCAACTATCTGTTTGTATGTGTGTGTTTGTGTGTATGTGTTTGTGTGTGTTTTGGAGCTTAAGTCTTCTGTTCATTCCATAAATGCTTCAATATTCTAACTCTTAAGTTTTTATGGGTCCCACAAAATTATAGATTCCAGACTAGGGAATAAAAATAATTCAATTTTTTCTAGACTTTCATTTTTACCCTGAACATAAAATTGATAATCAACTATTTGAGCAAACTGATGTATTATTTCAATCCACAGATACAAGCATATCATAGATTCAAAAATACAGCAATAGCTAAAATTTTATAAATTCCTTTAAAAATACTGAAAGGAATGACTGTACCCATCTAAGAAATCCTTTGGGGAGGAAACTATTTTAACAGCAATGTTTTTCTTATGGATACTTTGTAAAATACGAGATGTGTCTATATTAATATTCATGAACAAATTAATATTTTTGTTTACATCAACAGTAGTCATAAATCACTCTTGGCATAAGGTGCATTTCTAGGAGTACCCAGGGGAACATTATGGGATGCCAGGGATCCTACTGTGGTTGACTTCTTATAAGGCAAATACTTTAACCCCTCTCTGACACTAATCATTTTAATATAAACTAACTCTTCCATTGTGTTAGGCTTCATTTATTTTCTCAACATTTCACTGTATGTTTTATTTTTTTTTTGGCAGATTTAATTTTTATCCTTTTATATCTTTTTATCTATCCAAAACTGGGACTTTTCATTTAGCATAGTGGGTAGATTATTGTGTGGGCTAAGAATATCAAAAATGTTTTTTCTTATGTTCTTATACAAAATGATATATATTACATATATATATATACTATATCCTTATATATTCACCATCATGAATCTTGTGGTCTAAATTATCCTTTAGGCTTGCTCTGGACGGAATTTACAAGTGGTAAGAGCTATTATATCGTATGTGGCCAATTCCAGTTTGATCCTGGCATGACATTTTTCCATGAACAAAGTCAAGGATCAGACTGAGCACAGTGAAAAGAGCCCTGAATAATACTCTGTATGCTTAACCAAAATCAAATATAGTCCTCAAATGTACCAATGACTGATGGTTTTAAAGCCAATCTTATTATTCATTTTATTCTGAGAGAGTTTTGATAGCTCCCAGGCATCTATTCTCTTCTAGCTCCTTATTTTATTTTATTGCATAATTATAACAAATTTGGAGGCTTACTACAACACATGCTAATTGACACAGTAATGTGGATGAGAGGATTAGGTTAGCTGTGTCCTCTTCTCAAGGTAGACTGACTCCAAAGTGTTCATGAGATAGTAATTTCATGCGAAACCTTTTTTTCTCTCCTCTCCTTATTCAGGAATTTTGCTAATTTAGTTCTTTGGCATTACAGGATTACGGTACCTGTTGTGTTGTTGGCTAGGAATTATCATTAAAATATAGAAAAAATTAAAAAATATTATCATTTGCACATAATATTATAAATTGTTACCACGATTTACTAATGTGGACTCTTATATGACAACAATCAGGGGAATGATCTCACATAACACTTTTATATAGCTTACATAAGCAAGAGCTAATAGCTCATTGTATTAAGAAAAAGGAAAATTACACATCAAGTGTACATAGCTCATGGATTGTCCTAGAATTCTGCCATATTTCCCCTGCTATATTAGCCTCTTCAAACAAAGGGCAAGTTGTTTTGCCCATAACCATTTAATCCATCCATAACTATATCTACAAACCAAATTCACAATAAAGCTTACGAAACTAGTAGGAATTTGGTTTTTCTTCTATACCAATAAACATTGTTTCCTAAATTATGTGACTCTGTGACATCAATATTGTATTAATTATCTCCATAGTTCTGGAAGGTAGAGGTTTGTGCTCAGGAAGGCAACATTGCCAGTCTGGATTGCAGTGAGTCTGCTTTTAGGTTGCAGACTGCTAATATCTTATATTTTCATATGATAGATAAGGAGAGAAATTCATATGATAGAAAGGATAGAAATTCTTTTGGAAGTCTGTTTAATAAAGGCTCTAATTTCAATCATTTTGGCCTTCCTTTGACTTGATACCTCTCGAAGCCGCTCATGAAATACAATATTGGTGATTAGATCTCAAGACTGAATTCTGTGGATAGGGGACATTTTTCGACCCATATCAGGTAAAAATGTTGACTATTTAAAAATAAATTTCATTTTTTTTTTTTTATGGAAATTATTTTAGCCAAAATAGTTATGTTAGTTATCTCTCGTTTTAGGGTGAATTATAATAGTGAGTACTGGTTTTTTAATCAAGTTGGTACATCAACTTTAATGACATAAATATTATTTGTATTTAAAAATTCCACAATATTGAAAACTATTTTATAGTATTGAAACATTCTTCCATCACTGAGTTAAATTTTCATAATCTTAATGCCAATATTGCATTAGTATTTACTGTAATGAGATCTAGCGTGGTACATATTTATGCAGCATCCTTTGTATTTTGGATGAGAGATTTTTAAAAATGTATTGATATAACATATTTTAACATTAGATATGTTTAAGGAGTACAGAATTATAAATCAGGGCCAGAGCAATAGATAGCACAGTGAGGGCATTTGCCTTGCAGCGGTCAACCTGGGTTTTATCCTTCATATCCCATATGGTCCCCCTGAGCAGGAGTAATTCCTGAGAGAAGAGCAAGGAGTAACTCTTGAGCATCAGAGGTGTGACCCAAAATAAAAAAAACATAATTATAAATCATTGTCACTATATACTATTACATTAAATCTATCACTAAAATCTAATTCTGTTCTTCACTAGGTGTTAGACCCTTTACTCAATTTTTTTTCCTTACTTATTTTCTCTGGTAATATTTTTACTTCTGTTTCTCTTGCTATTTTAATCTGGTTTTGGGTTTTACACACTAGTCTGATGATTAAAAGGTCTAGGATGGGGACACGGAAGGGAAGAAACAGAGTCCAAAAGAGAATTAGGAGTAAAATGGGTTTGATTGGAAAGAGTATGCCCCTGGGCTATCTCACAAGACCTCCTAGAGAGGTTATTGAGAATCTTCCTAGCCTATGTTTTAGGGTGGGTTTATATTATTGCAAAAGAGGCCTAGGGCAGGGGTTGGTTAGCTAGCACCAGGTCAGGCAGATAGTCTTTTTGTTGTGGATTGTGTTTGTCTTCCAGTGATTTCAGAGATGAAAAATCCCTGGGGCTACAGTGGAATTTGCATATGAAGGCTTCAACCTGTCCAACTCTGGGCCCACCCGATAATGACTTTTTAAAAAACCTGCCTTTCAATAAAGACATGAAATTTTCATCATTGCCCCCAAAATATAGAACCCAGACAGAATTTCCAGATTAGAGTTCCAGCTTTCTAAGGATAGTACATATTGGTGTACCTGGCAATTAGAATTGCAATTCTCAAAACTAAAAAATTACAAAATAACACAAATAATTTTGTCTTTGATACATGTTTATGATGAATTAAAAGTCAAACTTTTTCAGAGGTTATAAAGCATACATAAATAATACAAAAATGTAATTAATTTTCCATATGTGATTATACATAGTACAGGGATTAAGAATCTTGCCTTTACCAGGAACCAGTCCTAGGTGAGCAGGACTAAAACTGGGACTTCCTGAGTATTAAGAAAAGAGAGAAATAAGAGAAAAAAACATGGAGTGGAGATAGAGTGATTGGGCTAACAGTGTAGGCACTGCATACTGTCCTCCACTAAGCATTTATTGCTTTGATCCAATAATCACTAAAAAGAGACTCTTACATACCTGAGGGGCCTTAAATTATGATAATCACTGTCTTTGTAAAGAGCTTTCACAAGAGGCAATTCTCAAATAAAGGAGGCATAACAGATACAGGACCCTGAGGAGGGCAGCCTCCATCTCAGGGGACTCTGGCATTCTATATTAAAAGATGCCATAAACTGCCCTTTCTCTGTCTAGTTCTCAAAAGCCTTACAATTGGTCAACCATGGTTTGATTCCAAGTATTATATATATATTCCCCTGAGCACTGCCAGGAGTGATGTTTTCTTTAAACACCTCTAATTTTGTCACTCTCTGCATAAGGTCAAATTTTTTTTTCATATTCTTCAATGAAGCAATATCCATCACGTTGCTTGTAGTCACAGTTACAGCTTAGTGTTTTTTTCCTATAAAATAAGAGAAATAAATTTAGTAAAATTTTTAAAGTATTGCATTGTCAAGTTTTTTTTTTTTTAGATTTGAACACTACAACTACTATTTAGATATGACTTATCCAGTTGGATATTACTGAGTACGTAAAATAAACAATGTCTAGAGAGGAAAACAAATCCGGGGTTATTCAACAATTATCATTCAATGTCCAAGCCTTTTTACGTCTGACTCCCAAACTGGACAAAGTTGGAAACTAAAAGGGCTGAGATGACTTCTAAATTCTCCATCTGGCAGTAGATTACTGAAGTGGATGAAGGTGCAACAATGGCATTACATGTGTTTTGAGGTTAGAAGTAGCAATTAGTGATCAGAGAATAAATTCTTCAGACATGAAAGTCAGGGTCCTTTTTCCCTGTTGGGATTGATTGGCACAAGTTGATTAATATATGCTGAGGGTGAGGAATAGCTGTCTGAGAATGTGTAAAGAGCGGAAACTGACCAAGTTAAGCAAAAATTTATCTTTAAGTTTCTTCCTACAAATTGAAATCCTATAGTAGATCCTAAAATAATAATCTGAGTCAGATTCTGTTAATTTTACTGTCATTAGGTAATACATCATATTTTGGTGTTTCTGTTCTCTCATCTTCCCCAAATCCTCAATAACTTCACTAAGTGTTGCTTGTCTGGTTTAAAAAAACGTTTTTCTATGTTTAGGACTTTTCTATTTTTAACTAGAGTTTTTCCTACTCTAGTGGATTTTGACTCTTGGTAATAGGTAGTGCTTGTGATTGCTAGCAAGGTATTATTAATAGACTCTGCATTCATGAGCTAACTATTCCCTCTGTGACTGTTGAAATTTATAAATAAAACTATAATTTAAAAATATGAATTACTACATTTTTGTATTCTGTGGCATGAGTGACATTCTTATAAATTACATTTCATGTAGCATTTCAATTGAATTAGGCATTTGTTTTACTTAATGAAATATTAAGAACAGAATATTTATTGTTTTTGCTTTGGTGATATCATTGAGTATGGATTATATATATGAAATTTCAAGCTATGTACTGCAGATTTGAAGTTAATAAACTTAACAAATCTAATGCATATTTTCCTAAATTAAAATAATCTCTATCTTAAACCAAGGTTTGCATCTATGTAAATTGTACCTAGGATATTCTCACTTAGGAAATGCTATGCAATATGAATTATTTAAGTTCTAGTCTCATAGATAAACTTTATTACTTAACTTTTAATTATTCTACTTTTTTATGAAAATATAGACCAAGACTCACAAGGTAATAGTCTTTGAGATATAGTTATTGCTCTTATTCACAAGATAATCCCACTTTTGGAATGGGCTGTTCTGAAAACTTTACAAATGTGTTTAAATGCTCTCTCACACACTAACTCTTTATTAATGGCAGCATATTGTTTGACTTATTGTCATCCCCTATCTATATAAATCATCTCAATAACCGTACTTAGCAGACATCTTTTTACTAAAGAAGAGACTTGAGAATAACATATAACATGAATTTTTTTCATGGGAAGTTTTGCATCAATATTAACAGTTAAGGTTTAATAATAGACTATATAACTGAACCGATTGATTTCAAATTTGGCTTAAAATTGGAATCACCTGTGTTGCAGTGCACTGTTGCCCAGATCCTCTGCATCTTGCCTGGAGTTGCCGCCTACAGGCCACTTTGTACATGAGGGCAGAAAACAGTTTGATATGTGGCAGTATATCTTACCAGGTGTTCTATGTTTGCTGATATAAATATTTTCTCTCATGCTGCCACAATTATCATGGGACTAGATAAGATCTTACCAGTGTATTTACCTGGTCATGTTGAATCTCTAAGTAATTAGACCAGAGAGAAATGCTGTTTGCCTCCAAGCATAAGTGGCTCTCTAATAAGTCTAAAGGCTAATATACAAAACAACTATGAAGATGAGAATCTTGTGAAGGCTTCAGAAATATATACCTGGCTGTAGAATATCCATTGGTACAGATGTTTGCTTTTGTATTCTGAGATACAGTTCATTTCACATGCCCTTCCCCCTATTCTGCTCTGCATGGGCACTTCCAAAGCGATCTTGGCCTGGCAGCATTAACATTTCAATGGACCTAGGTGAGGTCCTGGGAGAAGTTACCTGAAGGGAACTGACCCTAACTGCTTCCCTTTTGTGTGGTCAGTCTGAATTGAAAAGATATAATAGCTGTAGGTTGCTTTATTCCAGGTACATTTTGTCTTTTTGCCTTTTCACCTTCTCCCTCTGCTCACCACCTCTATGTTCTCTTCCCTGTTGGTCTTAGCATGTGGTAGTGGCCATCATGGCCTAGAGTTCTAAACCTACACGTGGTTGGGGCCCAGGTAGGAATCTAAGTCTGGGGTTTTCCTATTGTTGGATTTTATATCAGGAGTAAAGCCTTTTGTGAGAGTAAAGCCTTTTGAAACTGCTGGATTCTGGTGTCTTTTTTCTGTCTGTTGGCCACCAATCCCCTGGGGCAGAGGGGATCACTGACCTTGCTCCCAGATTTTCTTAGGGTGCCCAGCATACCCTGACACACCTGGAAAACTTAACACATATATTGATACCTGTAAGGGCAGCTCCGCCGGGTCCTTGACAGTACCGGGAAGCGAAGTTCCCTTCTACCTCCGAAGCCCGCGAGAAATGGATGAAAACTCAGGAATCCGATGCAGTTTTAAAAGGCTTTACTTATCACAGGTTCAGGCATACAAATCAGCAAAAGGAGAAGCCCGGTGCTTAGGATTCCAGGCTAGAACCCCAGCCACGTGTAGGCCAAGATGGCGGCCACCACGTGTAAAGGCTTGTAAAAGGGGAAGACAAAGACAAGACTTCCAAGAAGGGTGAGCGCTCACAGAGAGCCCAAAAGAAAAGTGCGAGAGAGAAAACAGGCTAGTTTTATACCCCTGTAACTCAGACCTTCCTCCCACTGTTATGGAAAGTAGGGAGGGTCAAATGCCCTTAGGTAATCCCTCCCTGCACCTCACCTAGGCCCTTTAGTATGCTAATGTTTTGAGCCAAGATCTGCCTGGGAATGCCTTTATAGGGTAGAGAAAGGGGGTTTCTGAGATGGCATGTCTCTGTACCAAAGACTAATACTAATGCCAGTTAAATATTTCTCCAAGCCTTCACAAGTCCCTTCTACTTCATTGTAGTTTTATATTTTAGTTGCCTTTGAGTATATCAGGGAGCCATGCTTGTTTGCTTGGAAGCAAACAGCATTTCTCTCTGATCTAATTACTCAGGTGTCCTATGTGGCCAGGCTAATATGCTGGTAAGATCTAGCTAGTCCCACGATGATTGTGGTAGTATGGGAGAATATTTATACCAGCTATTACAGCATACATGGTCAGATAAACTGCCACATTTAGACTACCCCCTTATCTACGAAGTGATTTGCAGGAGGCAATCCAGAGCAGATGCAGCGGCCCTTAGGAGTCCTGCAACAACTCCCCTGATTAGTTTACTAATAAAAATTGAAAAGGTATGAAATATTCAGTAACGTACAGAAAATTAAGATAAGAAAAAACAATTCCAATTACAAAATGATAATACATGTTACTTTAGGATCCTAACTTGTTTTTGGACCCAAAGCAAAGTTCAAGACAAAGTGTTTCTAGCTGTCTGATTATAATGGACTATAGTTTGCACTGTCCATAATTTGTGAGAGTCAATTTGCTATATTTTATGTAAAGTCGGGTGTCTGGAACAAAGTCTGTGGGGCTACTTCTGGGACAGCAATAGCGGTGATCATATGAGTATGAGTCTCTGGAGAGCAGCGATCAGGAACTCGTTGAACTGTCAGGAACACTGGATCGGGTCTCAGGAACACTGGAACAAATATCTCGAACTCTGGAACAGGAGTCTTGAGCGCTGGAACAGGTGTCAGGAACATTGGTGTGGGCGTCTTGCAGGGCTTCTTTAGCAAGTGGACACTGGCACCGGTAACTGTACCTGTAGCTTAATTTTAGGCGAGACAAAAACACTTTTCGAGGTTAATCACAAGTAGAGATTTTAAGGCTTTGCAGGGATCCAAGTCTGGGATGGAGAGAAGAACATAAAGAAGCTCCAACACGGGTGGAGCAGGGAAATAAGTATGAGAATTGATGATTTTAAAATTGATGAGTCTAGTGGATCAGCAGTGGAGCTGATGAATGTAATAGAGGTTTGTAGTGGTCAGAAATTGAGAATTTAGTAGTTGAGACATAACATAGACACAACATTAATCACAAACATAATGGTGGCCACAATGCACACACACACATACATTTGATCGATCAATATCTTACAGCTGTATATGTGACCCATTTAGGGTGATAAATGGTAACGAGTCAAGCGCTTCATGAATATAAAGCCGGCAAATGATGGTGAGAAAGTGTCTTTTCCTGTGAATAGAGCATTGGGAAAAATTATTTTTGCAAATTATTAAATTTTTAGTGAGCACTGTTTTAGGAGTCTCGGAGTATTGAGCACTGTAGTACAGGTTTACTGCATTCCAATATCTTATCCTGTGAACAGAATCATTAGAAAAACAATTTTTCATTGATTTAGCAAACTTTTGTAATGAGCACTGTGATCAGAGTCCAAAGCCTCGAGCAACATAGAAGGAATCTGCAGCAGCCAAGTTCTTTTCCTGCAAATACCTGTGAGCAAAACATTAAAAAAAGGAAACTCTAACATTAATCCTTGAAACATATGGACATTGAGCACTATGCTCAGAGTCCACCCTATTTTTCCATCCTTTTTTTTTAATATAAGAAAGAAAACATTTAGGCTGTAAGGCAAGATATTAGACATGAACCATGATCACAGACTGCAAAACAAGATCATTATTAAAATGAACCAATCCAGGAGGTTTAAACAGCAACTTGCAATTTAAAATTTAAGACTTTATATTGAAAGAATTAGTTGTTTTCTGATTCTTGGAGAATTCTAGTCTTAACAAGTCGCAGAGGAACCCAGAGTTTCTTGGCAGGGTTATCATCTGTAGAAATGAAAGCATAACCTCTTCCCCGAATGAGGAGGTGACCTGCAATCCATTTATCATCAATTTTCACCCAGATAGGTGAATTGACTGTTTTTGAGTTTGCATATCTTCTTGAAAGTGACGTTCAGCCGCGGTATAGGGATCTCCTTGAGGTATATTTAAGAAGTTTAAGGTGAATAATGTTAAAGATAAAGAATCCATTGGAGGCATACTTGTTTTTCGTTGCTTTAATAACTGAGTTTTAAGCGTTCTGTGGGCACGTTCAACAATTCCTTGTCCTTGTGGATTATATGGAATTCCTGTAATATGTTTGATCTGCCATTCCTCGCAAAAGGATTTGAAGGTTTTGCTGGTGTAAGCAGGACCATTATCTGTTTTTATGGTATGGGGAATACCCATGACGGAGAAGCACTGGAGTAAAAATGAACAAACAGATTTAGCTCTTTCAGACGTCATAGGAACAGCCCATATGAACCGGGAATATGTATCAATGACCACATGAAGGAAAGGTTTGTTGGGAAATAAGTTAGTATGAGTTATATCCATCTGCCACAATTGGTTTGTCTGTAAACCTCGAGGATTTGCTCCTGCTATATGAGATGTACAATGTAAAGGGAGCACAGACAGGACAGTTGCGGACAATTTGTCTAGCTTGTCTCCATGGGATGCCATAGGTGTACATGAAGGCGGCGGGCGGCATTTGTATGTAGAGTCTGGTGCTCTTCCTCAGCTGATTTAAACACTGGTGCTGCCAAGAGATCTGCTGCTTCATTTCCACGAACCATCGGCCCGGGAGTCAGCTGTGAGAACGGATGTGGGAGATGTATATAGGGAATGTTCTATTTCGGAGGAGATCTTGTAGTTTATGGAGTAGCTCCTGAATTATAGGATTATGGGCATTTAAAGAAGCAGTGACAATTCCAGGAAATAAACCAACTACATATGCAGAATTACTCACCACATTACATGGGCCAGATACATGGGATAGTAAATGTATCAGGGGTGGCGAGTTCCACTTGTTGGGCAGATTTATAATTTGTATGCACAGTAGTGGTCAATGAAGGACCTGTAATTCCACCCCTTCCTGATGAGGAACCATCAATATAATACACTGGAGCATCAGGAATGGGAGAGGAGAGGACAATGGTGGAAATTACAAAAGGTGTCCTTTTCAGAAATTCCCAGGTTTTTCCAGCTGGGTAATGATAAGATATTTCTCCTGAAAAATCTGCTAAAGCTCTCTGAAGGATTTCACTGAGTGGTAAAACAGCTTCAATTTCTTTTTTAGGGTCAGGTAGTACAATTACATGGGGATCATGTCCAAGTAATACTTGGGTTCTTGATCTTCCCTTAATTATAAGGTTAGCTATCATCTCAAGGTAAGGTGTAGCAGTACGATTCTGCTTGTTATGTAAGGAAACCCATTCTAACGGTCCAGATAATTGGGCTATAGCAGCAGTTGGAGACTCGGGAGTGTTGAAGACCAAGAACCATACCTTTTCTCCGGGATTAAATCTGGAGAGGTAAGATTTTGGAAGCCGATCCATGAAAAAGTCTAATTCCTTCTGAGCTTTAGGAGTTAGCTGCCTTGGGCTATTTAAAAGCAGGATCACCTTCAAGGGTGTGGAACATGTTACTGAGCTCACAGTTAGGAATACCAAGGGAAGGGCGCACCCAGTTGATATCCCCCAGCAGTTTTTGAAAATCATTCAAGGTTTTGAGCCTTTTGTGACTAATGGAAATTTTTTTGAGGACGCACTGTAGTGCGGTCAAGAGCATAGCCCAAATATTCATATGGAGGCTGCATCTGGATTTTTCTGGAGCTACTTGTAAGCCAGCCTCTGGTAAAACTGTCATTACATCATTATATAAATTCTGGAGATCTCTGGAATTATCACAAGCTAGCAGGATATCATCCATGCAGTGGATGATGTATGCACCAGGAAATTTAGCACGAATGGGTCGCAAAACCTCATCAACAAAGTGTTGACACATCGTAGGTGAATTAGTCATCCCTTGGGGCAATACTGTCCACTGAAACCTACGTAAAGGACCTTTACGATTAATGGAAGGGACTGAAAATGCAAACCTTTTCCGATCATCTGGGTGGATAGGTATGCTGTAAAAGCAGTCTTTTAAATCTATGATAATTAGCGGCCAATCTTTAGGAATAGCTGCTGGAGAGGGGGAGCCCAGGTTGCAGGGCTCCCATGGGGACCATAGTAGAATTTACATTCCTTAAGTCAATCAGCAAACGCCATTTGCCTGATTTTTTTCCGTATTACAAAAACAGGGGAATTCCATTCTGAAAACGGTTCCTCAATATGTCCTAATTTCAGCTGTTCTTCCACTAGATTTGTTAGCGCCTCTAACTTTTTTGGTATTGAGGGGCCACTGTGGTGTCCATATAGGTTTGTCAGACTTCCACTGAATACGGATAGGTGGTGGGCACTTAACCACAGCGGCCCCAATTAAAAAGGGTTACCCCTGTGTTAGGCTTATTATGGAGAGCTGGAACAGGTGCCCAATGGGGAATTGGACGAGGTATGTGAATTACTGCCCCCACTGCTCCAGCATGTCTCGACCCCATAAAGTTAAAGGCATAGGGGCTATATAAGGCTGGACCATGGCTACATTCCCTTCAGGGCCAATACATGGCAGCCATCATGCACTCTGTCGGAGAAGAGAGGAGGAGATATTGCCTACCCCGCTCAGGCTATGGGACACTTTCTTTAGGGCCCAGTTAGAGGGCCAATACTTGGTGGAGATTATGGATATCTCTGCCCCTGTATCCAACATGCCTTTGAATTTCCTTTTATAAATTTCAATGGGTATAACCGGCCGCTTGGCCTGAGAAATTCTGGTAGTGTACCCAACTAGATTGTTAGCAGGTGGTTGGTGGGCTTGGTTCTGTGTGGCTGTATAACCAACAATGAAGTTGGCAGAAGGGTTGGTACTGTTTAAGCCACCAGCTGTAGGGTGTTCGGACTGACAAGACGGATCCTCAAACAATAATAATAGTTTAGCAAGCGGTTCCCCTTTTTAAAAAGTCCATTTAGTTGGCACAGATATTGACAGTATTATCTATCTCTCCATGAGATTCAGGATCCAGAAGTCCGAAATACACCTTAATTCCCTTAAATTTCAACCAATCACTCCCCTGAATTAAACCCATACTACCTGGGGGAGCAGGTCCTTTTATCCCTGTTTTTAGCATGTAAGAATCTTGACTTGGGTATATTGTGACAGTCTTAGGGCAGATAATGTCGAGACTGCCATTGCCTGATGGGGTAGGCCAGAGAGTATTTATTGACTGTAATTCTGTGGATTCTGATTCGGAGGATACTGGGCAGGTGGAATGAACAAGAGTGCCCCTGGATTCAGCTGGGCCTGGGGCTGGCCCCCCACCAAGTTTCCCGCATTTGGGGGAGGCCTAGATGTTATTTGAGCCTGCGGAACTTGTGGAACCTGGGAGGGGGTCCATGTAACATTTCCCATAAAGGGATTATTAGGATGTTGCCCTGTATTGATAGTTTTAGAAGATGGGCAATCTCTACGGGTGTGTCCCTTCTTTCCTCAGCTAAAGCAGGTTATCTGTCCAGATGAAGCCTGAGGCTGACTTTTGCCTCCAAGACCAACAGTCTCTGGCCCAATGCTTTCCCTTTCTGCACCTTGGGCATAGTCCAGGTGGGGCCCTCCGAGGGGTAGA
Source organism: Cryptotis parvus (assembly GCA_021461705.1). Classification (NCBI taxonomy): domain Eukaryota; kingdom Metazoa; phylum Chordata; class Mammalia; order Eulipotyphla; family Soricidae; genus Cryptotis; species Cryptotis parvus. Next base: position 44,620 of record JAJIBD010005845.1, on the reverse strand, counting down.
GTTGCGATTATTAGCATAGTTTCTCCTATCATTGTTTATCCTTTGAAGTTTATTGTTTCTTCCCCTGAAGCTGTTTGACATTTCATCCCTCTCCTGATCCTCCTGCTGTATGGGATAAGCCTCTATAGCATTCTGTGTCCCATGGGAGGCCAAACCAACATTTCTACAGGCCTTTAGATATACCATGGTGTCTTCCTTATCCTTAATATTATATAGTATTGCTCGACAATTTTGATTAGCATTCTCATATGCCAAGGTTCGTTTTAGGATTTTTGAGTGGTTGGGTCTTGAACCTGTCTTTGGATTGTTTCACTTAATCTCCCAACAAATTCAAAGTATGGTTCATTACGACCCTGGTAAATTTTTTGTATAGCTACCTAGAAATTCTGGGTCCGAACCTACTTTTTCCCATGCTTTTAATGCTGTCTCCCGAACAAATTTTAAAATAGGTTCAGGTAATGTCGCTTGCTTTTCTTTCATTTGCCATTCACCTTCACCTTTCAGCATGGCAAAAGTTATATTATGGCCAGATTCTTTTTCTCTTAAAGTGTCAATATTCATGTTAACCCCATCTTTATACCACATTTGCCATTGCATGAACTGTGATTGGTTCAGACAAGTATGGGCTACCATTTCAAAGTCTGCCAATACCCACTGATAATTTTGGCTCCAATCAGCTAAATATTTTAAAGAATAAGGACTTGATATTCCAAACTTGTCGTAAGCCTTCCTAAACGGGGTTATTGACTCAATTTTTAAGTCTTCATGAATCGGTTTTACTCTATCTTTAGATTGGTCATTAGAAAGATTGCTGCGCACTTTGCTCTATTATTAGATTGACAACAAAAAAATATTAAGGGCTCTTGGGGCCTACGACAGCTAACCTGTTCCTCCCATTCTTCCTCATCAGAGCTTATAGTATCTGCCAGAGGAGCATCTTCCCCTTTGAGGGTATTAACTTTGGGGAGATTTTCAGCTTGGGAATTTGCCTCCTCTGGGTTTTCCTGTTCCTCCTCTAAGTTATCAGCCACATTAGAATTCTTTTTAGATTTTTTGCTGGGAATGTATACACCTTTTTCAAGTCTACAGCCTTGGGGCGTGTTTGTGAAGGGCTTTTAGTTGGTTCACGCCTCAATATTGGGTATGCGCTAGGTCCTGATTGATAAGTTATGAAATCAGAAATCTCCCTGCGTAACACATCCATTTCTTGGTTTAAGTTTTCAAGTTTCCTATATATTTCTTCTGTTTGTTCTTTCAATCTTATGTGTAACTTCCAAACCTCCTCTTTCTGTCCATCTATTCTAACTCTCTGTTTGTCAATTTCTCCCTCTAAGATAGTGCTGATTTTACTGATATCCTTCTTCTGCTCTTCAAACTTTACTTCAACTTTTTAAATCCTGTTTAGTAATTTTACTTTCCTGTTCTTCCTAATTTTTCTTTTGAATTTTAAATTCTGTTCTTCTAATTTTTCCTTGAATTTTAAATCCTGTTCTTCTAATTTTTCCTCAAATTTTAAATTCTGTTTAATAATTTTACTTTCCTGTTCTTCTAATTTCTTTTCAAATTTTAAACTCTGTTTAATAATTCTGTCCTCAAGCTTTAAGACCAGTCTACCTGCAGTTTTATGATCCTCACTTATTTCTTTAATTGCTGAGTAAACCTCGTCCCTTAAGATTGCATTCAATTTATTACTTTCTTCCCTCTCTCTATTAAACATTGTCCTTACACAAAGGTACAGTTTAAAAATCGGAAGGACCCAGATGATTTGTGAAAAGATAGAGTAGTTCTCAGAAAGGAACTTGGATAGACGGGGCTATGTATGGTTCTGAGCCAATAAAAGATACAATGTATCTAAACCATGAGATATCCATCATTTTACTCACGGTTCGGAGGCAGATGATCTCTGTCCGATGATAATTAGGCCAGACGATGTTAGGATTCCAGGCTAGAGCCCCAGCCACGTGTAGGCCAAGATGGCGGCCACCACGTGTAAAGACATTTAAAAGGGGAGGACAAAGACAAGACTTCCAAGAAGGGTGAGCGCTCCACAGAGAGCCCCAAAGGTGCGCGAGAGAAAACAGGCTAGTTTTATACCCCTGTAACTCAGAACTTCCTCCCACTGTTATGGAAAGCAGGGAGGGTCAAATGCCCTTAGGTAATCCCTCCCTGCACCTCACCTAGGCCCTTTAGTATGCTAATGTTTTGAGCCAAGATCTGCCTGGGAATGCCTTTATAGGGTAGAGAAAGGGGTTTCTGAGATGGCATGTCTCTGTACCAAAGACTAATACTAATGCCAGTTAAATATTTCTACAAGCCTTCAAAAGTCTCTTCTACCTCATTGTAGTTTTATATTTTAGTTGCCTTTGAGTATATCAGGGAGCCATGCTTGTTTGCTTGGAAGCAAACAGCATTTCTCTCTGGTCTAATTACTTAGGTGTCCTACGTGGCCAGGCTAATATGCTGGTAAGATCTAGCTAGTCCCACGATGATTGTGGTAGCATGGGAGAATATTTATACCAGCTAGTACAGCATACATGGTCCGATAAGCTGCCCCATTTAGACTACCCCCTTATCTACGAAGTGATTTGCAGGAGGCAATCCAGAGCAGATGCAGCGGCCCTTAGGAGTCCTGCAACAGACGCCCAAATTACATATGAGTAGATTCTATTTTAATTAATCTAGGACTCAAATTGGACCTCAATATGTTTTACATGTCCAAGATAATTCTTACATGGAGACTCAACTGGAACCCCTAATTAAAGTAAACCCAGGCCCCTGCCAAATATCGTGTTCATACTTTTTTATTGATTCCAATTCCATAGGACGGATAGGTCACTCCCAACGTTCTCCCTTCTGAAATCCGACATGCCATCTCCTCAGTAAAGAAGGAAACAGCACCAGGCCCAGAGAAAGTCAGACCCGAACACCTGAAGAATCTGCCATCGGAACTCATCAATACACTAGCTCGGCTCTTCACACGCTACCTATCCAAATGCATGGTACACCATCCCAATGGAAAACCAGCAGGACAGTTCTACTGTTTAAGAAGGGAGACATTCACGACATCGGCAACTATCGCCCCATCTGCCTGTTGTCCATCATCTACAAGCTGTTTACACGAGTCATCCTGAACAGGATTGGCAGAACACTAGATGAAGTACAACCATGCAAACAAGCTGGCTTCCAGGAAGGATTCAGCACAATCGACCATATCCACACAGTAACCAAGCTCCTTGAGGTTTGTAGGGAGTACAAGATGCCACTCTGTCTCACGTTCATTGATTTACAGAAAGCCTTTGATTCTGTGGAGACTGAATCAGTCATTGAAGCCCTAGCCAAACAAGGTGTTCAAACCCAAAACATCAAGATCCTTCAAACCAAAAAAAAAAAAATCAAGTGAGCTGTATTACGGATTCACCACCAGGATCTCACCATTCTACAAAGAAGTGATCATTGATGTCAAAAGAGGGGTTCGACAGGGTAATACCATTTCACCAAAACTCTTCAGTGCCACCCTCGAGAACATCATGAGACAATTAGAATAGGAAGGAATGGGAGTGAAGATAGATGGTCGGCAACTACACCACCTCCATTTCGCTGATGAGATCGTTCTAATAACACCAAACATTAGCCAAGAGGCACAAATGCTGGCTGACTTCGACCAAGAATGTGGAAAGACAGGTCTACAGCTGAATCTAAAGAAAACTATGTTTATGAAAAAAAAAACAGTTACAGAGGCCCCATTAACTCTCAATGGAACAAACATCTCTGAATGCAGCAGTTATGTGTACCTAGGTTGAGAAATTAACATGATGAACGACCTAAAACCTGAGCTGCGCAGGAGGAAGAGAGCGGCATGGAATGCCTTCAAAGGCATCGAAGAAATAGCTAATAGGACAAAGAACTTCTGGCTCTGAAACATCTCTTTGACTCCACCGTTCTCCCTGCATTAACATACGCCTCAGAGACCTGGGCCCTATGAAAGGAGGATGAGAATGCTATTCGGGTCTCCCAGAGAGGAATCGAAAGAGCTATGCTTGGAATATCCCGCCTCACTCAAGTGAGAGAAGGAATCTGGAGTTCTGACCTCCGTCGCTATTCCAGAATCAGGGATGTTGTCTCGTTTGCCAAGGCATTGATACTCAGATTGACTGGACATATAATGTGATTTGGAGACAACTGCTGGACTAGAGCCGTTACCGACTGTATCCCACGGGATATCAAAAGATCACGTGGCAGCCCACCTACAAGATGGTCAGACTTCCTTGTCAAGACCCTGAGGGAACGTTTTGAGGCTCTTCATATTCCTGAATCAACTAGATGCCATTGGGCTACATTGGCACGTGATAGGGTCCAATGGAAATGTTACTGGTGCCCGCTCGAGGAAATCGATGAATAATGGGATTCAAGTGATCAAGTGATCCTAATAATTGCTTTATTTTTCCCAGAATTTTTCATTACAGCAGTGTGAATTGCAAAGTTATTCATAGCTGGGTTTTCAAGATATAGCGGTCCCTCACTGACCCTACCACCAGTGTCAACTTCCCTCTACAAGTGTTTCCAGGTTTCCCCTAAACCTCAACCCCTCACTCACCCCAGACCTAGTCTGCCATCTTGACATGCACCTTTTAAATTTGGCTACTAAAATTTGGGTTTCCTGCTTTCCATGTTGTTGACTCTGTGACTTAGATATTTAGCTCAATGGGTTTTTTTTTAACACCATTGATTTACCTGAGTCTCCTTGGCCTCTGCTCCTAGTGACCCTCATTTATCTTTGTCCCCTTCCCCTTCACTTTATTTCTTTCCTTTTCCTCATTAACTGGGGCCAAGGGTAATCTAGGCAACCCCAATTTAAACCTTGCATTTCTTCCTCCAGTTATTCTAAATAGCATATATAAGTGATAGCCTCTTATGTTTGTCCTTTTTGTGGCTAACTTCATTGAACATTATATCTTCCAGTTCCATCCATGTTTCAGCAGACTGATTTCATCACTTCTTACGTTGCATAGTATTCCAGTGTTAATGTTAATGTTCCAACATGTTACAAACCCACATATGTAATTTTTTTTTACTTTGAACTATTGTATTGCCACTAAATTAAAGTAAGGATATTTTGTCTTTTTCCTTTTTGTGTTTTACTTTAGTAATAAAGATTTACCATAGAAATGCACATAGTTCTTAAATTTTAGAACTAGAGAATTATACTAGGTCTAAGAAAGAACTGGGGATAGAATATTCACTTTAAATTAGAGTATAGGTTACGCAATTTATTTGGCTTAAGTCTTGCATTGTCAGGGACAGAGCAATGTACAGGGGGTAGGGTGTTTGCCTTGCACACTGTCAAACTGGGTTAGTCTCCTCCATCCCATATGGTCCTCTGAGCATCATTAGATGTAACTTCTGAGTGCAGAGACAAGTGTGACCCCTGAACATTGCTGGGTGTTCCCCCCCTTCCACAAAAAAAGACGTCTGTTGACTGAAAAAAAAACATCCTGTACCTCCAGAAATCTGCCTCCTTAATCCAAACAGATGTTACTCCTATCAGTGTTCCAGATACTACTGCTCCACCACCACCAACTCAGGTTTGAGCTCAAGCTGGGGGTGTGGGTCGGTGGAACATATTTGCCCAATTTAGTAAACACTGATTAAACCAATGGTTGTCAGTTTCTGAGCCCTTAATAGAAAAGAGAATAAATTCATATAGTCTCCATTTTTTTTCCTTTTCTTTTTATTTATTTATTTATTTGTTTGATTTTAGAAGGTCACATCCAGTAGAGCTAACTGTCTACTCCCAGCTCCTGATGCTTAGGATCACTCCTGATATTTCTCAGTGTCATTGAATGCCTTGTTTCTTTCATTTAGGTGAATTCTTAAATGATAAAGAGATAGGCAAGGCATACACCCTGCCCCCTGTACATTGCTCTGTCCCCGACAATGCAAGACTTAAGCCAAATAAATTGGGTAATTGGGTAGAAATTGTTGCATTATCAGAAAATTCAGCAGAATTTATTTTTGTTTGGATGTATATTGGGGGACATTCTTTAATTCCACATGTGTTGAGATGGTATAACACATATGTGATGCACTATGTTTGAACCCAGGGGAACTACATAACCATTGAGCACCACACAGCATGTGTCTTGGCCCTTGAGCACCACCACTAAAACAAAAGAAAAAAATTTAAAAAAAGAGATGCAGGAGAAAAGACATTTAGGTTTATAGATATAGAAGATAAGAGGCAAGTATTAACACTAGATACCTAAACATTGTATACCACATCTAACTTGTAGAACATTTGCTTTATTGAAAATATTTATTTAAAAATCCTACATTATTACAAGATTTTCTTATTTGGAGAATTTGAAAAGGTAGCGTTTTTTAACCCTCTTAAGAGGATCAGTGCTACATCCAGAACCTAATACTTTTAACTTCTTATCCATTTTTTGTAGATAAAAGTCCTATTATAGGTGGTAAGTTCACAGGTCAAACTCATCCCATCAATCAACCTTACTGAATTCAGGAAAGGTCTCCCCATTCTGACCTTGTGCAGATGGTGACTTGTTTTTAATGGACATTTCTTAGCTCTAAACTCTCTTTTAAAACAATTGATGCATTTATTAAACTAGAAAAGGAAAAAAATATGTTGAATCAAAATGTGTTATTTAATGTATAAGAAATTCATTTGTGCAAATTGAATAACTTAATAGACTTAATATTTAGTATAAGATAATGGTACCTTCATTCTAAAAGAGGGAACAGGAGTAAATATTAAAATATTTAGATCTGTTGAATGCTATATTTGAGGTGACTTCCAGATTTATTAGTTATGCAGATAAGGTATTCTGTATTCAGAAGACTGAATGACATCAGTAATTGTTTTGTACATTGTATGGTTGGCTAATTAAAGACCTCCTTGAAACTGTTTTCCCTTTGGGGGAAAACAACTGGCATTTATTAGAGTAAATAGCTACTCTAAAAACATTGTTCTTGAGCTACAATGATGAGCAGAGCCCCCTCACTTACTTATGATGGTCAAGTAGCATGAGCAAAACCCACAATTTTTTAAACGAATAAGGTTATTTTTTTTTGAAGCCATATGCTGTAGTGTTAAGGGCTTTCTCCTGTCAGGTCTTGGGGGACCATAGGTGGTATGGGGATCAAACCAGCTTGCTCAGGTACAAGGGATACAAGTACCTTACTACTGTAATTCTACTGACCCCTGAAGTAATTAATAAAATTGGATGTTATTGCTGCAGTATTGCCTAGCCTGGTGCTTCTAAAACTATTTGTATGTGAATCAACTAGTACCTGTAAAAACAAGGAATTTGTTTAAGCAAGTGTGAATAGAAAGGTTGTATCCCCAGATGCACCCATATGGGTGGTAATGGTGTTAGCTTATGAACCATATCCAGATGATACACTGATAGTATGAGACAGTATGGGATTTTTTTACCCAGAATTTATTATTTTTTTTTGCTTTTTGGGTCACACTCGGCAATGCTCAGGGGTTTCTCCTGGCTCTATACTCAGGAATCACTCCTGGCGGTGCTAGGGGGACCATATGGGATGATGAGGATCGAACCTGGGCCGGCATGGGCTGGCGCGTGCCAGGCAAATGCCCTACATGCTGAACTATCACTCTGGCCCCCAGAATTTAATTTTTTAATGGAGATAACATTGGACTACAAGTGCATAAATGGTTTTATTTTTGTAGGAGTATTATGACTCTGCTGCACTATAAAGTGCCTATAACCCTCTTCCAGCGTTCATCACATCCTTTCGGCCTTCTTTCTGCCCCCACCCCAAATTTTATAAAACTGGTTTTCAAATTCAGGGTTTATTACCTACAGATACCAGAACATGAATTCCCTTTGTATTTACAGGTACATTATTTAAAGTGGACAATAAAGTCAATGAAGTATTTATAACTACCATTTAATAAGTGAAATAGGGAAAATAAAAAATGAATAAACAGAATTAAATAGAAAATCATCAGGCTCAGAGAAAATAAGAGCAAATATTGTTTCTCAAATTCACAAACTATATATTTCATGTTACCTTGGGAAATAGGACACTATCAAAAAATGTTTAAAATTAGGGCTGACACGATATTACAATAGGTACAGTCCTTACCTTGCATGCAGCCAACCTGTAGTTCTTAAATATTGTTGGTGCCACAACAATGGCTTAAAATTCTTATGTATTAATGCATACCATTACGTCAGAACGTTCAGTGTACAATTCTAGGCAACTGTTTTTTCTCAGTGTTTTTTGTATAATAAAACACTGATTTAGTCTGATTTAGACCTATGCTCTTCTTGCTAAAATATAATCCTTAAATGAAAATCTTTGTTATCTTCTTTTTAAAACAAATGACCTCCTGTTTATATTTTTCTACACAATTTTCTTAACTATTTTCACAGGCTTAATAAAATCTTGAATAAATATGCATTAAAGGAATGCATATGTACCTCATTTTTCTAAATATACAAAAGCAAAACTGGCATTTTTCTAGGCTTGTAAGTCAAAAATTAGGCAGTTTCACTGTTCATCTTGGCAGGTTGAACATCTGGCTTTGGAACATTTCAATATATCTACTGAAGTAAATTAGTCAGAGATACTAGGATTACTATTTCATCTAGTTACCACAATTGTATTGTGCTGCCATTTAAAAGATACACTGTTATTTCCTCAGAAATACATATTTGGACAGATGTAAGAGAGTCTAGCATACCACAGGTTATAGACTTAATTGAACTGAAATATTTCCTATTTTTATTTTCATTTACTCACATATGAAAAGAACTATATTCCCAAGAATAACTGGGATCAGAGAACTGTGTTTTTTTCCTCCAGGAGGAAAATAACACTATCTTTCCTTCACAATGTAGTTTTAAAACAAACAATGAAAATAATTTAAAGGAAAATGGTATAGAATTCTGTTCTAGTATTGGTTTTAGAAGGCAAAGTCAATAACATATTATGATGTTCCTTGCTTTGCAGAACTATATTATCACTGATTCAGTATTAGTGGCAATTAATAATCTAAGTTCCTGCTTAGATTCTTGATCTTGTTGCCATTCTAATTTCAGAAATGGCTTTATTTTATAGATTAGGAACTGCTGAGTGAAACCTATATTCACTCAACATTTGTCAGCTTCTCCCTCTCGGGCTATAATTTTAGGAATAAACCATTATTCTTCACGCAGAACGTTTTGATTCTATGACACAATGCAGAACCTTCTATAAAAATGTTAAGTACATATTTATGACGTATAATTTTTATAGTTATTAATGTATTTAAAATACACAAAAAATAAAATAACATTTAGATCCTAAAGTGTGGATAATGAGAGAATAGGAGGAATAGGCAAGTGAAAATTTATTTATTTGTGAAATTTTATGTTAGGCATTAGAAATCCTGGCAAAAATATATTTCAAATATGTGTATCTATTATTTCTATCTTGCAATATATGAGATATATGTGTCACGAGTTTTCCTTTTTCCTTTTCCTACTTCTTATATATAGTGTCGTACCTTTTCCATTAGAAGATTTTTGAATACTCAATGTATCTGAATTTTGTAACTTTTAAAACCTTAATTTGTCATGTACTGGCACCCACTCCAGCAAATCGATGAATAACGGGATATTAAGTGATCAAGTGATCAACTGAATTTGTCAAGTAAATGTAATATCAACTTCATGAAGGTCTGCTCAATCTACCAACTTGAACTAGTAATTCTACCATCTTTGTAATAATTTATTATTTTAGTTGTACAGTCAACCATTTTATCGTGTTAATATCAGTCATTTCTTTTGTCTATAATATTCTGTGACTCTCTTGCCTTGCCCACAGCCAGCCCTGGTTCGATCCCAAAGCCATATACGGTGCCCATAGTATAACTAGAGTGATCCCTACGCAAAGAGACAAAATCAGCAATGAGCACTGGCACAATCAAATGTGGCCCCAAACTCCCCTCACCAAATGTGACTTTATATACACTAAAGACCTAATTTTAATGTAGATTATTTGTCAGGTATATTTTATAGGTGGCACATTTTGCAGACAATTTATAGAATGATTTGTCATATTTTTTATTCCTGACTATTAATGTTTATGTGTTGTATATATAATATGGATATGATATATTTATTTATGTATACATGTACACACATACACAAATGGCTACTGAACATCTTACACTCTATTGCAAACTAAAACAGCAATGAATGTAGGAATTGAGGCAGATATGAAGATTCACTAATTCCCATATGTCTATCCAATGATTTCAGTTTCTTTATTGAAAACGTGATTTATAGACTACCATAGAAAAGAAACATCATTAAAATCAATTGAAGTAACAATTCTAAATAAAGTTAAACTTTAAGTTCAAAGAGAAAAATACTTAAAGAATTATTGAAGTTGCCTTGTTAGCTAATGACTACATAAAATACCTCACTGCTCACATAATTTGAAAGGCACAATTTTTATACATCTAAATTGAAATATTATGTTTTATTAAAATAAAATTAATATTTATTAATTTATTAGCTAATAACAGTCAATACAAGAGAAAAAGATGCTGCTTCAAAGGCATAATATTCACCGAATATGTGCTAAGTACTGCTTTTAAATATTTAAAATATTTTTATTTTACACATTTCACTGTCACTGTATCACTGTCTTCCCGTTCATCATCAATTTGCTCGAGCGGGCACCAGTAATATCTCCATATGTCCTGTCTCATGCTAGTAAAGCCCAAGGGCATCTGTTTGCTCCAGGAACATAAAGAGCCTCAAGCCATTCCATCAGGTCATGGGAATGAGGTCTATAATTGTTACTGGTATTTGGCATATCAAATACGACACGGGAGCTTGCCAGGCTCTGCTATGTGGGTGGCATACTCTTGTAGTCACCTCTGATCTCCAGCATTTATTGATGAACAGGGCTGTGATAGGCTCTTCTGCTGGGTGGAGTTCTGACAAGAGGGAAGTCCGGATGTGGAAAATGGCTGCCCTCATGGAGTGGGGGTCACCTGGCATCTTGAAAGGCTCTGCTGGGGTGGTGGGCCAGGGCTAGAATCGCCATCCCTCCTGGGTGCCTCATGAGTGGCTTGGCACAGGTTAGAGCCTGTAGCAGATCTGCCCCATGTCTGTGAGTCTCTGGATCAGCATACTTGGGCTGGACTTGAAAAAGATATTTAAAAATATTTTTAAATATTTCTACACATTTAAAAATATTTAAATAGTTAAAACATTTTAACTATTTACATATTAAGCATTGCTTGTGTGTGAATCTGAGCTCTGAAATTTCTGGAATTTCAGCTCCAAATAAGCCATTCTTTAATCAGGAAAAATTGTTTTTATATATGTTTATAGATATTTTGTTTTATAGTATAAGGTGTATGAATTGTTACCAAAATATATAAATATATTCTTAAGTTTTGTGCAAATTTTTGTTAACTGCTAATCACCAAATGTGGCAGAGTAGTGAGGATTTCGTACAAAGTGTCTCTGAATACTGCATGAAAATGGAGCTTCAGATTGTTGCTTATTTCATGATGTCACTGACAATATACTTCCCATTTGTGCCACAAAAGTGATCAGTCAGCTAGCAGACTGCCTGAAGCTGAGGTGCCGTGGTCTAGGTATGCTGAACCAGAGACTCTCAGACATGGGGCAGAGCTGCTCCATTGCTCTCCCTGTGCCCAGCCACTCATGAGGTGCCCGGGAGGCATGGCGGGTTCTAGCCCTGGCCTGCCACCCCAGCAGAGCCTCACAACAAGCCAGACGACTGCCACCATCTTCCACATCCGACTTCCCTCTCATCACAACTCCACCCAGTAGACCAGACTATCACAGCACGGCTCACATGGCCTCTTGTGGCCGCGCGGTTCATCAATAAATGCTTTATTCAGAGGTGACTACAAGAGTATGCCACCCGCACAGCAAGCCTGGCAAGCTGCTCGTGTTGTATTTGATATGCCAAATGCCAGTAACCTTTATATTAGGTCATTCCCATGACCTAATATAATGGTTTGAGGCTCTTTATGTTCCTGGAGCAACCGGATGCCTTTGTTTTCTACTAGCATGAGACAGGACATATGGAGATATTACTGTCTCATGATATTACACTCTAGCAAATAGATGCTGAACGGGAAGATAGATGTGATCATAAACTTTTGTGGGTTTTGGTTTTTTAATTGATTTTTTTTTGCTTTTTGTACCACATTTGGCAGTGCTCAGGAATTACTCTGTCTGCTATACTCAAGGATCACACCTGAAAGGGCTGTACTGACCATATGGGGTGCCAGGTATCAAACCTGACCAGCTGCATGAAAGGCAAACACCTACCTGCTGTACTATTACTTGGTCTTTTTAACCTACATTTTTTTGGATAGAGAATGTGGAAATTGTAATTTGCTTAACAAAAACTATTAGAAATTGGTCACAATATCACTGTATCACTGTAGCACTGTCTTCCCATAGATCATCGATTTGCTGGAGCGGGCACCAATAACATCTCAATACGTCCTGTCACATGTGAGATAGCCCAAGGGCATCTGCCTGCTTCAGGAACATAAAGAGCCTCAAACCAGTATATTAAGTCATGGAAATGAGGTCTATAATTGTTACTGGTATTTGGCATGTCAAATACGACACGGGTAACTTGCTAGGCTCTGCCGTGGGGGTGGGATACTCTTGTACTCACAATATATTGAGCTTATTTTCCAAACAAAGGTTAAGAATGTTATTTGTTTTCAAATTGCATTATCCTGGGTACAAAAAGCATTAACAAAGTTGGTTATTCCTTTTTACTTCCATAAACATTAATTTAAATTTCCAATTTTTTTATTTTAATGATATTGATGCCGCTCCTCGAGGTGTTGCAGGTGTGGCAGCAGTGCCCGGCTGCATCGACATGTGGCAGACAGGAGACAGGCTTGTCTACACCCAGGGCACTGTCCCATGGGCCCTGGATGGTTGATGATCTGACATGGAAAAAAACTGGGCCCCCTGGGATGAACCCAGAGCCACGATAGAGCCTGGCAAGCTACCCGTGGTGTATTCGATATGCCAAAAACAGTAACAATGGACCTCATTCCCAACAAATGGAAATGCTACTGACGCCTACTTGAGCAAATCGATGATCAATGGGAAGACAAGTGATACAAGTGATATTGATGATTAAAGTAAATGAATTATAATAGCAGTTTAAAGACAGTGATTTACAGTTAAATTACTTTAAAGATAGTAATTTCTCATAAGTGTCCTCTCTTCTAAAATTTCAGCTTTGGTGGTTAAGGGTAGGGACTAGGCGTGCCCCAAAGTGCTTCAGACCAATCCTGCATCTGTGTTTAGGGGTCACTCCTGGAGTGCTCAGAGACCATATTCTGGTGTCCTGAGAATCCAGGATTTACTGCATGCAAGCTGTTTTTCTCTCTCTGTGTCTCTGCATCTCTGTATCTATCTGTCTGCCTCTTTGTCTCTCTGTCTCTCTCCTAAAATCTCATATTAAAAAAAATAATTTGGGCACTGCGATTTACTATTAGTAGTGTTTCAGGCTTGTCTCAACAATGTTTTAACACCACACTCACCACACACCATGAGTATCAATATTCCTGTACCAACGTTTCAAGGTCACTTTCCAGTGCATCACACCACCCCTGGCTGACTCATTTCCCAGAGTGATTCTCAGGGTCTGTTACTTTGGTGGCTGTTATTCTCTTACTTTGTTTCTCTATGTTTCACTTTTTATAGAGATAATTTGGTATCTGGTCCTCTACTTCTGACTTCAGTCAACATAATGTCCTCTATTAGATCCACACTGCAGTGCAAGGCATGGTTTTATTTTTCCTTATAGTGAAGTATACTCTCTTGTGTTTATATACCATAGTTTCTTTTCTTTAACGACACATTTGTTCTTAGGCACTTAGGTTGTTTACCAGACTTTGGCTGTTGTGAATAAAACTGCAAAAGAACTTAGTGCAAATAACTTAGAAATATCAAGTTTAGAATCTTGATGTACATGTCAAGAAGCAGAACTGGGTCATAAGTAAGAAAATTTCTTAATTTTTTGAAAAGTCTCTATGCTGTTTTCTACAACTAAAATTTCAATAATTTTATCTTGATTTTAGTAGAAAGACAGTGTTGTTCAGTTCACTGTTTTTTTTCCATTAAACTTTAATTCTGATAAATATACCCACACAATTTGACTTAAAGAGTGAACAAGATATAATAACAATTTCTCCTTGAAAAGGAAAAAAACTATATATTTTTCTTTAATTTACAATGTTGATTTTTATACGTGAGAAAACTTTGTTTTAATAATTTCCCTTTTTTTATTTTAGTCACCTACTTCCTGTTCTGATATACAAGTGCTTCTGAAGAAATAACTTGACTGTTTTGTCTTTATCAGACAATTTTAATGTTGATTACTGTGCCTAAGTAAACTGAATTAGGTTGTCAATTATTTACTTACAAGAATATCAAGGATATTAGAGTACACTGGATTTAAAAAGCAAATAATTTTTAAGAAATATTGAATTTACACTCTAAGGGAAAATATGTACATATCCATTTTCTTGAAAATTCTCCAATAATAATAATGCATTTTATAGAGAGGGAGAAACTTGTAGTTATATGTTCATAAATATTATGAATTATATATATGAACGAAAGTACATAGTACCTCATAAGCATTAAGGTACTCTCTGATGTATATTTTTATTCCTTTTCATGGATCTTTGAGGACATTCTAACCAAGAGGGCTGTAAGCTAATCTCTTACTCTCCCAAACCTTCTGTTGTCTTTTGATACTTTTGGCAGAATATCTTCCCTGCCATAGTGCTTTAATATGAGATGTTATTCACTTTCACAACAGAAAATGTGTTTATATAAACACAGAAAAAGCTTCACATATTTTAAAGCACTGGTTTTACACCAGTGAGGTAGTTCAAACTGCACTGCATGTATCAAAATGCACATCTTTCTTTTTATGTAACTAAGGGGAAATGGCTGGGTTAGATTCTACTCTCTGACCCTCCGTCTAGGTGAAATTATAAAATTATCTATAATATTGAAATTGTATTTAGCAACCCACAGTGGAAGTCGAAGTTATTTTGTGAATGAATGTCTTCTTAGTTCTCAAGAAGTTATAAACACTTTAGTTCTTCCTGTCAGAAGTAATGTTTTTGTATTATTGTAAAAGTTGTTTCAAACCAATTTATAAACTATTTCTCCATGTTTGTTAATTCAGCAATTATTTATTACCCAGATCTCTTGTTATTTATATCTTTATATAAATAATAGCTATTTTCATATCATTATTTAATCCACTAGAAGATTAATTTTTATTTTTTTTCTAAGGGTTTGTGTCTCCATTCTATCTGGGAGGCATTATGTAATTTAATGAGCATGGTTTTGAAAAAAAAAACTGATGTGATTCTCAGCTCACCAAATGAACTAAAATGCCTTTAACATTGTAACAGTTCCTAAATTAAATCTCTCTGGTGTTATAAAACTATACTTTTGGCAGATTTAAATAAGAATATCAGTGCATAGAACACTCCACTAATAAATTGCAGAGAAGCAAAAAATCAAGTTGTACTTCAGTTTTGCTCCAAATATAACATAGACAAATATATTTATATTTAACTTGGATATGTTATGTTTTCACTTTAATGAATTTTAGAAATATCTTTAGCTTTTTGTTATAAGTATCACTGTATCACTGTCTTCCCGTTCATCATTGATTTGCTCAAGCGGGCACCAGTAACATCTCCATATGTCCTATCTCATGCAAGTAGAGCCCAAGGGCACCTGCTTGCTCCAGGAACATAAAGAGCCTCAAACCATTCCATCAGGTCATGGGAATGAGGTCTATAATTGTTACTGGTGTTTGGCATATCAAATACGACACAGGTAGCTTGCCAGGCTCTACCATGCGAAGTCTGAAGGTATTTCCTCTAAAATCAGGAAAAGGCAAGGACATCAACTCCCATCACTACAAATCAATATAGTGTTTGAAGTCTTACCAAGTGCATGTAGAGTTTTTTAAAAAGATTCTCAAAAATGGAATCCAGAGGGGAAGGAAGAAGTAAAATTCACTAGTTAAAAAAATACCTCTTAAAATTAATATAAAAAAGGCAAACAACAAAACGGTAAGGAAACAGTACAGTGAGTAGAGAACTTGCTTTGCATGTGGCTGACTTAGGTTTAACACCAAGCACTCTAAATCAGCAGTGATTCTCTGAGCACTGCTGGCGTTACCTCTCTGAGCACTGCTGGTTGTTTTATTTTGTTTGTGTTTGCTCCACAAACAAAACAAAACAAAAATGCAGCCAAGTAAAAGTACAATCTAGTAGCAGCCTATACATTATTATAAAAATGTGTCATTATGTACATATAATCAATGAACTGGGAGGGAGAGAAAAGTGAGACCATTTATACTTGTATCAAAAAGTAACTCGAACTAAAGATCAATAACAACTTGGCAGATGTTTTGTTTAGCACAGAAACTGTCCATACATGGGCCTTACAATGTATTTGTGGTTCATAAAGTGGTTATCATTTAACTAAAGTCAAAATTGTACCCTTTAGGAATCTTGCCACTTTCTATGTCAAAATAAGCTTCTGAGTTTTTACCCAATGTCATTAAATGCTACAATCAAGAAAAGGCATGGAAAATTAGGAGAGATTTCAGAAGGTAAACGAGGAATAGTTCCCTCCCTCGTGAGTAATTTCTTGCTTTTCTCTTCTTCTGTTTGAATAAAAATAAAACAAGGAAACATTAAACGCATATTTTAGTAAGGCATTTCACATTTTTACTAAATTTCAGAAAAAAGTAAGGCAGTACAGTAGTGTGAGATTTTACACTTGCTTTTATTTATTCAAATATATGCAAATATTGAATTCCTATGATCTTAATCTATACTTAATAGTATTATCCCCAATGATCAAAGTTTATCCTTTTTACCCCAATAAGTTATACTTTATTCTTTGGTGGTTCCTTCTTAAAAGCCATACACAAGACAATGTGAACAGATTCTTGGTCTGGATATTTTCCATTTCTCTCTAGATCTATCTTTTCCAAGTTTTTCTGTACTCCTCAAGGTTAATTCTCTATGACTGAATTCATACCATGTTATCTTCTATCTGACCTAGACCTATAGGACTTATGGGCAGAAAGTCAAAGGTAAAGGTGAGAAGACACATGACTTTTATTTGCCTGCTCTCTTCATTTTGAGCTTTCAGTGAGATGTTGTTTCTCCACTTAAGGCCAGTTCTTTCAAAAACCTATATATAACCAATATTGACTGTACTAAGAATTTCAACATTCTTCAAATTTCATTAACTTACTTTGCAATCAAAATATAAAGACCCACTGTTGGGTGACACATTACTTAGCTTCCAGCTACGTTTAGGTTGCAGCCCCCCCCCCCCCAGCTCTGCTAGGGAGGCTTTGAATCAGCTCTGGGTGCTGTAAAAGCCAGAAGGCCGCCCGGAAGTGTTGCCTTTCAATAGAACTATTTATCTCTTTTCATCTCTAGATAGTCCAGCCCACAATGGGCCAGGCTGGGAAGTTTTGGTGGATTTCTATCTATAAAATAAGCTGCAAGAAGAGAGAAGGCCTCTTTTTTTTTTTTGCTTTTTTTTTTTTGGTCACACCTGGCATTGCTCAGGGGTTTCTCCTGGCTCTGCACTCAGGAATTACTCCTAGCAGTGGTGAGGGGACCATATGGGATGCCGGGGATCTAACCGAGGCCGGCACTGAGAAGGCCTCTTTTGCCATTTCCGCTCCCCTGCCTGTCTGTCCTCTCCTTTTTCTGTTGGGCCTCAACACGTGGTGGCAGTCATCTTAGCCTACACGTGGCTTGGGTCTAGCTGGGAACCCAGAGTCCAGAGTTTTCCCTGCTCTTGGATTGTATATCAGGACCTGTGATAGAGCCTTTACCGACTGGATCCCATGGGAGATTGAAAGATCATGTGACTCCCACCTACAAGTTGGTCAGACTTTTCAATACCCTGTATGAACAATTTGAGGCTCTTCATATTCCTGGAGCAAGAAGATGCCATTGGGCTACACTGGCACGTGATAGGGTCTAACGGAAATGTTACTGGTGCCCTCTCGAGCAAATCGACTAATAACGGGATGTATCACTATATCACTGTCTTCCCGCTCATCATCGATTTGCTTCAGCGGGCACCAGTAACATCTCCATATGTCCTGACTCATGCAAGTAGAGCTCAAGGGCACCTGCTTGCTCCAGGAAAAAAGAGCCTCAAATCATTCCATCAGGTCATGGGAATGAGGTCTATAATTGTTACTAGTATTTGGCATAACAAATACGACACGGGTAGCTTGCCAGGCTCTGCTGTGCGGATGTCAAGTGATATATATATATATGTACATATACCTATATGTATATAGGTATATGTATATTATATATGCATATGTATATATACATACACATGTATATTATATATGCATATATTCATGCCTATGTATATATAAATATATGTGCATATGTGTATGTACATATATACACACATGAAAAACTGCAATTTGCAGTTTGATTAAAATGAAATCATGAAATTTGCTGACACAAGGATAAATCTGGAAAGTATACTTCTGAGTGAAGTTAGAGGAATTAGGCACCCTACCATTGTACAATGAGGTACTAAGTGAAGGAGACTGATAGGTTTAGAATAGTCTCTTTAATCTGTGGGCTATAAAGAAACATAGTAGGACAATAACAAATTCCCAAAGGCAACATAAACTGAAAACCGATACTCAGTGGGAACCTTACCGTAAAAGGAGGTAGGTAGAGCAGTGTTCTACTAATTCTGGGAAATGGTAGTGCTAGACTAGTACTCTGCACTGAATATACACAGAGACTTACATGATACACCTTAAATATTGTAGGGCAAGCACAATGTGTAAGAGAAGACAGAGAGAGAGAGACATAGACAGAGACAAAAGAAAGAGACAGAGTGAGAGAAAGAGAGGAATAGAAAAAAGTGCCTGCTATTGAGGCAGGCAGCGGGGGTGGGTGGGAGGGAGTGTGGGGACATTTGTGGTAGGGTGGGATGCTTGTGGAGTGACAGATGCTGGAACACAGTACGACAGAGACCCAATCATAAACATCTTTGTAATTTTATATCACGGTGTAATAAAATAGTTTTTTAAAAAAGGAGAGTAGAGAAAGAGGGGACATAGGGACAATGGTGGAATGATGTTGGAATATTTCTCACATAAAACCCTTCATTAACAGGCTGTAAGCTATGATATATATTATATATGATGTATTAATATGTGATATATATGATAAAATATGATATATAATATATGATATATGGTGTGATATAAAATATATATCAGAGGGAGAGGAAAGACATTAAAACTAGAAAGCTGTATTACTAAGGTAGGGTTGCAAAAAGACTGACTCTACTTTATCTACCTCTAAAATTAAACTTCTTACTAAGGTAAATTGCCAGAAACAAATTTAATATTGAATACAACTGACTTTTGGTAAATATATAATTTAAT
This sequence comes from Cryptotis parvus, assembly GCA_021461705.1. Lineage (NCBI taxonomy): Eukaryota > Metazoa > Chordata > Mammalia > Eulipotyphla > Soricidae > Cryptotis > Cryptotis parvus. The sequence goes on along the minus strand of JAJIBD010005845.1, from coordinate 25,066 downwards.
TTATGCTCTCCTGTACATCAAAGATTGGCTTATTAATCATTATTTAATTTGTTGTCACAGCCATGCTTTATAGATAAGTCTAATATTTTAAGTTCCCTGCACTGATAAGTTTTCTCCATTCTTTTTTAATCTTTTAAGGACTTTAATAGTTATGATCTTGTCACCTCTTTACTAACTACATAATCAAAAACTGTCTTTTCATTTAACTGTGTTCTCTGGTAGCTTTCTTCACCATGCATATTCTTGCCTAATTTCTACTTCTCTATTGTTCACTCTTCTTCTCTCTTTCTAGTATACAATAGTATAAAACTAATCTAACTTGACAAGAACTAAGGCATGTAGAGATTATTCATTTATGATTGATGATGATGATATAAGAAACAGTCAAACCAATGTGCTGTGACTTTCCTTTGATTATACAGGGCTGTACCTATAATAAATTCACTTAGATGTGTTAGAACACAAGAACTACAAAGCAGTCTTCTAATCTCTTGCACTAGGGCCCTCCCCATAGTAACTAGAAAGTTTCCATTTTAGTTAATTGGCTACCCAGGCCATGGAAGCATTTGATCAGATCAACATAGTCACTGTCACGGTACAAAGTGGTAGACAATTTTCTTGCTTTCCTTCAAATCCTTTGTGGCACTAGATAAAGATGAAATTGAACATAATGGAAAAATTACTAGATAAGTAACATTTAGATAGCTTCATACAGTGCCACTTTTGAAATTACTAAACTATCCATGGATTTCTAGCTTTATGAAAGAAAACAAAGTTTAAATAAAGGAGATGTAAGTAAGAGCACAGTCGGTAGTGCATTTTCTTTACAGGGTTCAATCTCCAGCATCTCATATGGTCCTCCAAGCACTGCCAGCAGAAGTTATTTCTGAGTGAAGATCTAGTAGTAATGTAAGCATTGGTGGATGAGCCCGATCCCAAAGAATGAACTGGCATTAAGTTTGCATTTACCTTTGGTACAAGAAAGAAGATTTAGTATTAAGTTCACATTTACCATTGGTACAAGTTCAGTTTTCTTATCCAGAAATGACATCTGGTCAATTATCAATGAGACACTTTGTTTTCTGAGAGTAAAGAAAAATCCCTGCCTTTAAGTTTACATGGATAATTAAACAATAGGTATTTTAAAAATATGCCATGTGATCAATGATCTCGAAAATAAAGTAAATCAAAATGTGTTGAGTGGAGTGGTGGGGAATGTTCTCTTGTAATTCATTCACGCTTATTTGCTAAATGATATTTAACCATTTATTACTTCCCCATTGCTTCTGTAGCATAATACCACATATTACGTAGCTTTAAAAAAACACAAATTGATTCTATTCTAAATATGGGGTTTGGAGTTCTAAGCTGGGTGAGCAGAATCTATATGGATATCTGTTTGCCTGCTGTTTTTTAAGCTTACATTGCTCTATTCATGGACCAGTTGTATGTGCTTGGTAAATTGGATAGTGAGGAATGCAGCTTTGAGAAAATAGCGCTTTCCCATTCTGCTCCTGGCCACCCAGAGAAATGTCTGGAGAATTGAGAATGGGTAAAGTTGGCTACAAGCACTTCTACAGCTGGATTGATCACATCTCACCAGTCCCAGGAGGCAGCCAGTAAGCTTCCTGATGCCCCTCATTCTGCATGGCATGGGAATAGGTTCCCACTGGAGTTTTAAGTGAACAGTGGGCTCAGGCTGGAGCAAGGAATTGCTCTTTTATGGAGAGAGAAGTGAGTCCTCATTTCGTGATAAAGTGCCTTGTTCACAACCAACCCTGGTTTAATCCTTTGTACCACATAAGGATCCCTAAGCACTTACAGGTGTACATAGGCAGGAATAAAGCCTTGGTATGGCCTATTTGATCCAAATCCAAACCAAAACAACAAGCAGCAACAACAGTAGCAAGGAACACACACATGTGTAATGTATATGTACATTTTTAAGAAATGACAAAAGAAAATGACATTTTTATCTCTATATAGAAAGATTACAGATTTATATGAAAATTTTAATATCAGTAGTTAAATAGTTAAAGTAGCAAACCACAAATTAAATGGAAATTATTGGAAACATGGAAAAAATGTTCAGCTTCATTGCTAACCAAATTAATGCAAATTAAAATAATAACATTCAATTTAGCTATTACACTAGAAAAGATCAACCAAAAATGATTTTATGGAAATTGATTGCATGTAGATAAATATGAGCCTTTCATAATTCCTGGTCAGTATATTTTTCCCTAGACTTTTTGAAACAGAGTAAATAAACAATATCAGAAAACATTTCAATAATTGCCTGGGGACTGTGAATTAAAGACAAATATTTGTAGAGGACCCAGAATAACTTTTTTTGTATAATGGAAGTATTCTGTCTTTAACTATCATGGTATAATATATTTATTCAAATATATGGAATCACACAAAGAAAATGCATTTATTTTATGTTAAATTTCTTATTAAACTTACTTAAATATATAAAAATAAATAGTATAGATACATACTAAGATAAAATATTATCAAAATATACATCTAGTAAAAGATATTTTTCCAAAATATATGAAAAACTTTGAAATAAATAATAAAATTTCAAACAAAAAACGTTAACACTTTCAAATGCTCTGCTGCCTCTATTGCTAATTTGCTGGTGAAGGTGGTTCGCTAGTGATTTTCAGGAGTTCCATGCACCACGCTGATGGTTTTGGGCAGCTGCCTAGGAGTTCAGTGGAAGGGCCTAATGTTATGCTGCTAAAACCAAGTTAGGCACTGCTGGAGGCTTCCAGACTACACATGCACTTGTGTTCAGGGTGGTAAATATCTGTGGAAGAAAGGCTGGAAAGAAATAACCTGAATCTTTCTTCTTCTGCCCCTACCACAATGTGTTAATTTGGTAGCAGTTAATAGCATTGAAAAAAAATCTTATCAGTCAACTTTTCTGATGAGACTTTTGCCTTCCAGTCTTAGAACTCTGACATTTCCAACAGAATCTAAACTTCTAGTGGAAACTATGGATAATAACATGGACAATATACCTTTAACTCTTCTCAGCACAAAATAAAGCAAATAAAACCCTCAGCTCTCAGCTTCCCTATGGGGAGGGAAAAATATGATCCATGTTTCAAGAAGAACTAACATCTCTTGGAATAGAACTGACAAAAAACTACCATCTGAATCACCAGTCTTAGAATTTTGAAGTGTCTGGCACAGTTTAACAATACACAGGGGAATATAGAGTGTCTTTAATTTATGAACTCAGTATATTCTCCTCCTACAAGCATAAAGACCAGATTAAAAATTTCAGCTCACAGGTGGAATTGGAAAGCAGGTGATATAATCTGTAGGACCCCTCTTCTTTATGACTTCTCAAATAATTAGTATGTTTTATCATTCCTAAGGCTCTAATGATTTCAACACAGTACAAATGCCTCATATAGAATATGGATAATAATTCCAAATGATAACTGCCAGATACATTTATTCCTTTGCCTGTGCTCAGCACAAAAGAAGTGGGTAAAAATCACAACCCCATTTTCTACCTGGAGGATAAAAAAAATAAGGATCGGTCTAATGTCTTCCAGCTTATTCTATGGAGCCATCCAAAGCATCACTATATTATTTGGCAGTTCTGAAACACTGAATTACCTAGTAATAGTGTAACCACCTGGGGAGGAGCAGAGTTGATGTTTCACACTGATAAATATAATACCTCTTTACTAGACCACCCTGATCAACACAAAGCAAATGAACAAAACCACTAATGAATGGTCTATCTCACATAAGTGGAATCATGTGTATTTGTCTTTCAGTGTGTGATTTATTTCACTTTGCATGATGCGATCAAAATTTCCCAATACTGTCACATGCTGTAGGATTTCCTCCTTTAAAAGAGCAAGGAGACAATTTATTTCAAAATATTATTGCAAGGCAGTTGTTTGATAGAACATAATTAGAGATTTATAGATCTAAGGAGTGAATTAGATATTTGCACATGCTGAACAGGAAATGGTGAGTTTCTAATCATTGCATAAAGTTTATAAATATCATCTATAGGATTTAATTTAGAGAATATTTTCAAATTTATATAATTATGTCTCATTTATTCCCATGATTATTTATCACTAATGAATGTAATTTGGTACCTGAAAATGTCCTTTAGCTTAACTTAACATATTTAAAAGTAATAAGCAGTTTCATGCTTCTGAACATCCATTTTAAATGATTTTCTTCCCATAAGGAAGAAAGTCAACATTTCTAATTGTGTGGTTTCACACCTGGTATGTTGTAGGCATATGGTTAGGTATTTCATAATTAATTTTCTTGATTACATTAGAACAGTTATTGGTAAACTATAATGTCAGAATTAAGGACAAATATTAGAGACAACCTCACAATTGCTACTTCAGGTGTCTTTGGAGCAATAAAAATCCTTAAGCTCCTATTCATTCAGCCTTAATATTTCTTTCATATATATAAGCCAGACTCCCTTTTTTCTAAAGAAAAAATTGTATTCCACATTTAATTCATTGACATTAACTTTACTCTGTAGAGTTTCTTCTCCAATTCTATTATAAAATAGCAGGAAAGACTGGGCTCTTTCAGTTATAATTTTGAGATTTTTCATGTCAAACATAGGAATGAACAAAAAAATTCTAATTTGTTATACATTTTATTGAGAAATCAAGAAAAACGTTGAGGCACATACGCTGTGGTGAGTCAAGGTGCTGCTGATGGAAGAAAGGCTACATCTCTTATGACTTTTCAGCCCAGACCAGCCCACATTAAAGAAAAGCAGTTAGGGTCAATCCCCCTCAGGTAACTTCTCCCAGGACCTCACCTACTTCCATTGAAATGTTAATATTGCTCCAGCCAAGTCTGCAGGTCCTTGGTAGATGGAGGAAGGGCATCTGAGATGAGCTGTATCTCAGAAAACAAAGGTATGCATCTGTACCAGTGAATATTCTTCAGCCAGGTATATATTTCTCCAAGCCTTCACAAGATTCTCGTCTTTACCTTATAGTTGTTTTGTATATTAGCCATTAGACTTATTAGAGACCTACTATTGCTTGCTTGGAGTAAAAAGCATTTCTTGCTTGCCTAATTACTTAGAGATACAATGTGGCCAGGTAAATAGACTGGTACGATCTATCCAGTCTCACAATGATTGTGGTAGCATGAGAGAAACTATTTATACCAGCTGATATAGAATACATGGTAAGATATACTGGCACATTCAAACTGTTTTCTGCTCCTAATCTACAAAGAGATTGCAAGGGGCTACAAAGTGATTACAAGGGTAATCTACAAGAGGATGCCACCTGCCCCTTGAGATATTGCTGTTGTGGCTGTGGTGTTCGGCTGCGTTGGTAGGTGGCAGACAGGAGACACACTTGTCTACAACTAGGGCTCTGCCCTTTAAGCCCTGGATGGTTGATGGTCTGACATAGAAAAAAATTGGCCCCCTGGGATAAACCCAGAGCCAAGGCAGAGCCTGGCAAACTACCTGTGGTGCATTCAATATGCCAAAAACAGTAACAATAATAGATCTCATTCCCGACAAATGGAGATGTCACTGGCACCTGCTCAAGCAAATTGATGATCAAGGGAAGACAAGTGATACAAGTGAATCTACAGTGACCTACAGGAGGTAACTACAAGCAAGATGCAGAGGCTCTGGGCAACAGTGTACTGCAACACTTAACATAAATAGATTCATTTAATTCTCACAATAAACTTTTAAGTTCAGTTCTATAATTATTCTCCATTTCAGAGTGGAGGGCTAAGAGGGAGGAAGAGCCCAAATTATTCCCCTACCATTAGGAGAGATGGAGCTCGAATTTGAATTCACATAGGTTGAGTGTAGATTATGTGTGTCATAGATAGTAGTCTTTTGTACTTAGCCTCATGGAGCCATGACAACATGCCATTTTCAAGTTGTGTTTTACATTATTAATCACATCATATAATTTAGAAAACTTAATATCAAACATTTTCTTATAACACATTTACTTTATCTGTCTCATCCTCAACAAGGTCTAAAAAATAAGACATGTTTTACATGGTGTTACATGATTAAGTTTCTTCTTGCTTGTAAAATTTATATATGTACACACTAAAATATTAATTATTTATAATTATGAAAACATAATACTTTATACATTGCATTTCTTTGTATAAAATGAAATTCAACGAAACAACATTTTACATTTATCCATTTCTATTAGAATTGCTTACTGTGCTATTTTACCATTGTTTAGTTTTAACTTTCATATGATACTTTTCTTTGAAGATAATTATTACACATATTTTAGAGGAGGAAACTGAGACCCCAGAAAGTGATAAGTAGCTTTCCCAAGGTGAGTAGCTTTCTAATGCTGAGTTGAAGTTAAAAACTATATGTATCAATCTGTGTTCATTCAAATAAGCCTTTTTTCCCTTTAGATAATCATAAATAACACGTTTTCAATATCTACACAAACACTGGTGCAGAAAAGTGCTGCTATATAAAAAATAAGCCTTTATTATAACCTGTATTCCTTGAACTGCATGCATATTTTGTTTAAATGGACTAAATTCTGAATGTTACCTAGCTAGACTTTGTCCAGGGTAGCAAACTAAATCAGTTATGTAAGTTAAGTATATTGAATACAATTTGAAAATCAAAATTGTCCTTTTCCTTCACCTCTTCCTCCTACTTATTTTTAAGGTTGTTTCAAGGTTAAAACAAAACAAAGATACCTCCAAATTAACCAGGATTGTTGTTTATCCCCATGTATATTGGATAATACAAGAAGACATGATTTTATAAAATATATATAATATGTTGGAAAAGATGTGCTTCTTGATATGTTTAATAAATAATACAATATAAAGGATTAATACAAAGCTAACAAAATGAATTATGAGTGGAATTTATCATTCTTATGTTATACAGAGTAAGAAATTGCCAATAAGATTTAGAATTAAGTTTTAAACCGAGATCTCTCTGGGTTAAATAACTCACCTCACATTAACTCCTGAATTCTAAATATGTCCTTATCCTAGTTTGGGAGTTTTACTTTGAAAACTAGTGTTAGTCGTGATTGGTTGTCTCTGGCACTACTTGTACATAATCCCCTTGCTATAGCACAAAAGACAACAAATAAAATTTGGTGAGTGACTAGCTGGAACTTCATAATTACTTTGGGAATAATCTGGGAATTCTTGTTTGGAAATAGGGAATTAATCTACCATTATGAACTCTTCAATGGTGGTTTACACTTTAGAGTTTTCTTGTGTATCTTTTGAAACCTTCTCAAAACTAGCAGTATAGAACTGGAGAGATAATACAGGAGGTAAGGTAGTTGCCTTCCTAATTCCCACTTTATTCATGACCACATATGCTTATCTAAGCACAGGGGGTCATTCCCCAGCACAGAGACAGAAATAGCCTGTGGGCACAACCATGTATGCCCCACCCACACACACAAAACTATAATACAATAATAACAGCCTAGAAGTGCAGGAAAGAAAATGAATCTTTTTGTTTTGTTTTGTTTAATCCTATCTTGCCCTCTCTCCAGTTCTATAGACTAACTTTCCTTATTTCCCAGTATAATGGCCAAGTTCAAGTGCTTTATAAGCTGCACTTCATTAAATTAAAACAGACTGACTAAATCATGCTTTTATACTTAAAAATAACGGAGTTCAGCCCTCCCCTTTATACTTTAGTGAGGGAGAATTGGATTATTTGCTATGAAAAGAGCATTTGGGCGTGGGGACAATTTAGGAGTCAGAAGATTGGGAAATGGAGAACCATGAGGGTCAATATTAAGGCCAATTTTTTCCCACTTTATATGGTAATTACCTGGAAGAGAGAACATGCTACAAAGAGGCAAGAATTGCTGAGAGGGCAAAACAGAGGTGAGAAGTGTCCGGGATAGGGAGCAAATAACAATATATGAGGCAGTAAGGCTATATGGAATTAGCCAAACATAGTCTCTGTGTTAGCAGCTAAATGTAAAGGACTGTGAAGTAATGAAGCCAGGGACCAAAGCGTTGAAACTTAATAAAATGTTTGAAAGCCCCAACACCAGTGAATGGGGATAAGGAGATACCTGAGCTAGAATAGCTGCAGTAAACATATATCGAAAAGGAGGACTCAGGACTAAAATTAAATCAACAAGCATTTGAGATGATTTCTGGGAAGGGTGCTGAATATAATGCTGTAAGTGACATGGCTAATTCATCAAATGCTGCATAAATGCAGCATTTCGGAATTAGGCTAAAGAAAGGAGAAAAGCCAGGAGTTCCAGGGATAAATGAAAATGTACTAGTCACAGTAACTCCTGGGTTTGGCCTTTCATGAATCCATAGAAAAGGGACAAATTGCTTGCCACATAAGATGAGGGATTGAGATCTTGCTTATATACCTTTTCCTACTCACTGGATTTTGAGGAGTAACAGTTCAATAGAATGGCTTTGTTGCCTTCTGAACAGAGTCAGATGAGTTTTTCTACATTAATGTAGTTATGAACCTTTTGAGACTATTATTCGACTGCTGGTTCTGACTAGAAGGTAAGCAGGAGGTGGAAAAATTTCTACATAACTAACATCTCCAATGAGAGGGTCTTGTGTTAGGGTTAAGAGCAGAATTTTTTTTCCTTTTTTGGGTCACACCTGGCAATGCTCAGGGATTACTGCTAGCTCTGCACTCAGGAATTACTCCTGGCAGTGCTCGGGGACCATATGGGATGCCAAGGATCAAACTCGGGTTGGCCATGTGCAAGGCAAACACCTTACCCGCTGTGCTATCACTCCAGCCCCCAAGAGGAGCATTTTAAGTTAAATATTTATCCTATAAAATAGTTTGAAAATTCCTAATTTCAGTTTCTTTCCTTCTAGATTACTCTCAAGAAAATTTGAGTATAGATTTCAGATGATTTACTACCTTGAGGAATACAAGTATGTTTCTGATTTTTCTATCTCAAAATCTATGCTTTTTATTAAAGGATCTGAGAATTAATAACACAAATGTGTGTAATGAGCCAATAATTGCAGACGCTGGCTAATATTTCTTCAAATTTCCTAAATACTATAACGATTTCAACTTTTTTTTAATTTTAAACAATCGTATTGTAAGATCATTTCTTGTACATATAATACTTTAATATTTATGAATGTATTTATATTTAAATATATTTATGAACTTATTTAGTATTTATTTAGTATGTACTTCTCTATCAATTTAAGATCCATGTAAATGAGCTTCATATGACAATATTTTAATTATGAAAACTTAGACTTCATTGTGCATAATATGTTTAATGTAATTAGGAGACCATAAAGGAAATTAATAACTTACTAGGAGTTTATGAGACTAAATTTTATTCCTTATAACAATTTCTAAGTAAATATATAATGCCTCGCCTGTCCAAAATATTAAATATTATTAGTCATGAAAGACAGGCAAGTCTAAAGTACAATAAACTACTGCGTCACAGTCGTGAAAATGAGTAGGCTAGGGAGCAGAGAGATGATATAGGGAGTAGGGCTCTTGTCTTGTACACAGTTGACCTGAGCAAGAATGAACTGTGACTGAAGAGCCAGGAATAAGCCACGAGCACAGTTCAGTGTGGTTCAAAATCCTCTCGGTATCTTTGCCTTTGCCAAGTTCATTCACACACTGATGTTGAGCTTGATTTAAACAATTAAGCATCAAAAACATGACAGAGGGCTGAAGAGAGAGGACATCTTGTCATGCAGAAAACCAGAAGACAGTCCTGAGAACCACCAGTGTGGCCCCAACACCTCTCCAAACAAAACAAATGCACATGCCACAAGAGAGTGCACAATGGTGCATATATTTTCTTTTGTTGGTTTTAGAATTCAATTGCCTTTCAAGACAACAGTTACAGAACTGAAGCCATTCATTCAGGACACTCAGGTCTTTGCCTACAGTCATTTTATATGTCAATTAGTAACTTCTATGTTGATTTGAATGCCTTGACACATAACTATATCTTATTCTATGACTAGGTCAAGTGATCTCAAGTTTATTAATCTGAGTCCCCTTCTTTTACTGTATATTGTAGTTTTTGAATTTAATAGCAAATATACAAGTGTTAATCAGGGTATCTAGCATGATTTCTAAATTTGACTCTACAATTCAACTATTTACATGACCACCTTTAGCTAAAGAGCTTCTCTTTGATTATATCTTTTATAAAATAAAGAAAAATTAGTTTCTATGAAACATTTGGTAAGATTTTAATTATTTTCTGTTGATTGGTATGAAAAATGAAATAGCATAGCAAAATAGCTAATCTCTCTCTAGTCAACTAAGGAACCTTTGCTTCAAGGTTGACACATTTCTATAGAAAATGCCATTGCTAGAACACTAACTGAACTAAATAAACAGGCAGTGTTCAAGATTATTTATGGACTTTAATGTATTCTTGAAGGAATAGGAGAAAAAATTAATTAAACCATTTCCAGTGGCCTAAAAATGCATAAATAAACAATGCATAAATACTTTGTGGATTCACTACCAAACTTTATTTAATATTTCTTGACAATATGATTAGAAACTTCTGGCAGAAATGTGCTTTCTGATTCATTTTTCTCCATGTCCTTCTAGCACATTTTTGGCTAAATATCTTTTTGGTGGGGAGTGCACCCTGTCATTTTCAGGGGTCACACCTGTCTATGCCTAGGACCATACCTGACTGTGTGCTTAGGAGCCACACTTGACTCCGTACTCAAAGACCACACCTAGAATAGCTCAGGGAACCATATTTATTACTGAGGTTACAACCTTTGTCACAGTCACAGAAATATGCAAACAGGCTCTGTAGTATCTCTCTGATCCCACGAAGGAGCCTTTGTGGTGTTTCAGGAGCAAAAGGAAGACCTGGTAGTACTCAGCATCATTGCTGTCTCTATGCAGAAGAATGAACAATAATGGTGCTGGGGAGACCGTATGTGCTGCAGGGATTTGAACTAGAATCAGCAGTGGGTAGAGGCAAGTACTTTAACCCCTATACTTCCTGTCTTGTCCCCTGGCATGGACATAGTCAAACACTCTATATATTATTTTAATGAAACCCTCAGTGCCTCTTGAGATTGTTATATAAACTCCTGCACATTTCATAAATTTGATTTAGTTTACTAAAAGGCTATCTTCTATTTGCTCTTTCAGCAAGTGTTTGGTGAGTACTCATTATATGTCAGATATCATGCTATCTCTTTTGGAATATAAAGTAAAACACGAGTCTTAGTTTTGCTGATCTGTTTAAATGAGGATTACCTCTATAAAGTAAATATAGTGGCATGCCATGATGATAAGGCTGAAATATGCATATAATGTAATATTTTATGTAAGAACAGGAATATCTACTTAGAAGACTAGTTTAAAGAGATTTGTCAGGGCACAGCAAAGTAGAGAGTTGCAATGTGAAGTCAAGTTAAGCTACCTATGGAAAAGAAGGATACTATGTCATTCGAAGAGGAATGACACAAACCTAGCAATGGTTACTAATACCTAAAAATCAAAATGGCTGTTACAAAAGTGAAGATAACATAAAATAGAGAAAATCTTTTGGAGGATAAAATATATTCCACTGGAAGCTTAAGAGCAGTCTTTCATAGTACTTTGACATGGGAATGACCGTTTGGAATGGAAAGTGAAATCGTATCAGGGAGGGAATCATCAGTCCATTGCTTCCCTATATAGAGAGTCAAGCTAGTGATTTCCATTTCTGTCGGGAGCTCCGCCGGGGTCCCCGACAGTGCCGGGAAGCGAGTTCCCTTCTACCTCCGAAGCCGGCAAGGAATGGATGAAAACTCAGGAATTCGATGCAGTTGTAAAAGGCTTTACTTATCACAGGTTCAGGCATACAAATCAGCAAAAAGGAAAAGCCCGGTGCTTAGGATTCCAGGCTAGAACCCCAGCCACGTGTAGGCCAAGATGGTGGCCACCACGTAAAGGCTTTGTAAAAGGGGAAGAAGACAAGACTTCCAAGAAGGGTGAGCGCTCACAAAGAGAGAGCCCAAAAAGAAGCGTGCGAGAGAGGAAACAGGCTAGTTTTGTACCCCTGCAACTCAGACCTTCCTCCCACTGTTATGGAAAGCAGGGAAGGTCAAATGCCCTTAGGTAATCCCTCCCTGCACCTCACCTAGGCCCTGTAGTATGCTAATGTTTTGAGCCAAGATCTGCCTCGAAATGCCTTTATAAGGTAGAGAAGGGGGTTTCTGAGATGGCATGTCTCTGTACCAAAGACTAATACTAATGCCAGTTAAATATTTCTCCAAGCCTTCACAAGTCTCTTCTAGTTTTGTATTTTAGTGCCTTTGAGTATATCAGGAGCCATGCTTGTTTGCTTGGAAGCAAACAGCATTTCACTCTGGTCTAATTACATAGGGATCCTACGTGACCAGGCTAATATGCTGGTAAGATCTAGCTAGTCCCACGATGATTGTGGTAGCTTGGGAGAATATTTATACCAGCTAGTACAGCATACATGGTCAGATAAACTGCCACATCTAGACTACTCCCCTTATCTACGAAGTGATTTGCAGGCGGCAATTCAGAGCAGATGCAGCGGCCCTTAGAGGAGTCCTGCAACACATTTCTCTTTTCTTTCTGAAGATAACTTTCATTATTTTCTAAACTGTCCCATATTACTTAGATTCTAAATAATTGTCATCATGAAACATTTTTTTAAAGATTTCTATAATTACTTTGGAGAAGCTAGAAAAGTCAATATCTCTTTTCTCCCAAACATTTCTATTTTTCATCTCTTGTTTCCCAACACTCACTTCTCACGTGTTTATAACACTTCTTCCAAATAAGACATCTCTTAAATTGAATTTTACTTTGCTCAGTTTTGGCAAAGAATATTACATATGAACCAATAACTCCAACTAAAATGTTTACCTTTATAAGATAGAAATTTTTCTCCTTTCTCACTCATGAACTCAAAATTGCTGAATATTAACAAATGACATGCATTTGGTAAATACTGTCTATCTATCTATCTATCTATCTATCTATCTATCTATCTATCTATCTATCTATCTATCTATCTATCTATCTATCTATCTATCTATCTATCTATCTATCTATCTATCTATCTATCTATCTATCTATCTATCTATCTATCTATCTATCTATCTATCTATCTATCTATTATCTATCTACCTACCTATCTATCTATCTACCTACCTCTATCTATCTGTCTGTCTGTCTGTCTATCTATCTATCTATCCATCCATCTACCATCTGTCTGTCTATCTGTCTGTCTGTCAGTCTGTCTGCCTATCTGTCTATCTATCTGTCTGCCTGTATATCTATCTGTCTGTCTGTCTATTTGTATATATGTATATATGTCTATCTGTCTATCTGTCGGTCTTCTGTCTATCTATCTATCTATATGTATATCTGTCTGTTTATCTATCTATCTATCTATCTGTCTGTCTGTCTATCGGTCTATCGGTCTATCTGTATATCTGTCTGTCTGTCTGTCTATTTGTCTATCTACCTATCTCTATCTCTCTCTATTTCTCTATCTCTCTATCTCTCTGTCTCTCTATCCCTCTGTCTATCTGTCTCTCTGCCTTTGTATCTTTGCCTTTGGATCACATACTGCTGTGCTCAGAGAAGAGATCACTCATGATAAGGGTTGGGGGTCATATGGAACGCCAAGAATCAAATTATTGTACTATTTCTCTACATCCATATGGAATGCCAAGGATCAAATTCTTGTACTATTTCTCTACAATCAGCACATGATTTTAATGTCTAGTTATAATTATACTTATTTTTATTCCCGGAAAGATATTATTATGCCACCATAGGCTTCCCAGTACCAGCTTTTATAGTACAAAAAAAAAACAAAAGTCCTCCTTCCATAAGGCTCTGCTTTTAACTTTATTGTCTTGTGTCCAAGCATATAGTTCCTCAAGGAAATTTTTTTCTGACTTTCTACGCTCTTACTTTTATTTCCATCAACTTAGTAAAGCAAGAGAGGTGAAGTTGTTCCTGCAGCTATTGTTTGTATTATAATCATATTTCTTTTTCAGTTTTCCATTTCATAACCTCTTATATTCAATAATTAATTTAGGGTGGTTAATAGATAATTTATTTATTAATTGTATAAATAATTTTATAAATTATTTATACAATTAATAAATAATTCTATATAATTTTATAAGTAATTTTATAAATAATTTATTGATTTATATAAAATTAGGGTGGTTAATAAATAATTTAGGGTGATCAAGTCAAGTGATCAAGTGTTGAGTTTAGGAGGCCATTCCCAGCAATTCTCAAGGATTACTCGGCTTATCAGTGATCACTCCTGGACATTCTTGAGGAACCGTATACAGTGCCAAGGATAGAACTGTGGTGGACAAGTTGAGTGCCTTACCTCCTGTGGTATCTCTCCAGCCTTCATATAATTTCTATTGAAATATGTTATTAGTTTTACTTTCTGGACTATACTTATATACTTAGGGTTTTATCAGAGTCCCTGAGATTCACCTTCCTCTAGTGTCATTGAGAGGTTCAGTGAAATTGAGTGAAATTCAGTGAAAAAAAATCTGAATCTTCAGAACTCCATTCAAATTCTTTGATAGAATTCAACTATTAGTCATATAATTTTCATCTTGCCATGTATAAGAAATTGGTCTTGTGGGTGAAATTGGTCTAGTTGTTTTGTTTTATTGTTGTTTTTGGCCACACCTGGAGGTACGTCAGTCTTACTTTTTATCTTTGAACGTGGAAATCACCTCTGGAGGTGTACTAGTTTAGCAGCATATAAGACAAGAACCATACCAACTGTACTGTCTCTATAGGGCCTTGTCTAATTTTTATCGGCATTAATTAATTTAACTATTATATTAGCTCCCATATTTTGATATTGTTATATCAGCATATTGCAGATGAGTAAATTAAGGACCAAATTAATTGAATAATGTACCAATGTCCCCTTTCTCTGCTAGAATATGAATCTATCAAAATGATTCCAAAGATTGTCTAAATTGCAAATTGAAAAGTTTTCTGGAGGGGTACATCACTGTATCACTGTATCACTGTCTTCCCGTTCATCATCGATTTTCTCGAGCGGGCACCAATAACATCTCAATATGTCCTGTCTCATGCAAGTAGAGACCAAGGGCACCTGCTTGCTCCAGGAACATAAAGAGCCTCAAACCATTTAATGAGGTCTTGGGAATGAGGTCTATAATTGTTACTGGCATTAGGCATATCAAATACAACACGGGTAGCTTGCCAGGCTCTGCCGTGCGGGTAGGGGTACATATTGTAAATAATTTCTTTTGTCGGTAACACAAAATCTCTGTGGTCACTACTCAAACCTTCTTATAACACAAAAGCATTCTCAGACAGAATGCAAAAATTAACTTACCTGGGTTTCCATAAATTGTCATTTGCTAACTCTGGTGTTCAGTTGGATTTGGTTCACACATGATGCAATTTGCAGATTCCTAAATAACCTCTTATCTGAACATACTGATATAAATTTCACAAAAGTAATTTGACAGAGCTGTTTATTATAACAAAGCCTTTAACTACAAGGTATACTCTTTTTTGATGCGTTTTATTTCATTGACCAAGATTCCTCTTATACTCCAAAGATAAGAAATACCAGAACATCCTATAATAACAATAGTTTTTAATTTTCCTCTCTTATCTATATTTTCTTTTAAAATTGAAGAACTGTTTTTATGATTTCTTCAAATATTTTAACATAGCATTGAGTTATCTTATTTTCCCCTAAAATAAGTACAGAGTATATTTAATCTTCGAAAGCATGTATCTGTAACTGTAGAGAGCTAGTACTCTCTCTAATTCTATCATTGTTGGTTATGTAACTACAGGGAAATTCTAAGTTATGTCATTTAGGGTAATCTACTTTTATTCCTCACTACATAATAGATGACATTGGGGATCTTATATTGCCAGCTTTATTTTTTGCATTCTAATCATTCCAGATATTTGATCTTCAAAAATCAAAATAAAACCCATTACCAGGACTTTACCTTCCTGTATTAAATAAGAGTAAAGAAACTTTTGGTAATGAATTTACTGACAGCTTCCAAAAAAAGTTTGATAATATATTCTGAAATCACAAGAGAATATGGAAACCTTACATTATTACTTATTCTGAAAGAAAACATTTAAGCACAGGTATATGTAGATTTTATACACTATTTTTGTAGATCACCTTGTTGTCCATCTTACTATGTTTGTTTTTATGGGATCCGTTTCTTGTTTAGGAGATTAAATCATTAATTAACTCATGAACTGCAATATGAATGCAAAGTTAGTCTTTGCTAATTCTAAGAAAAAATACAGGAAAAGTTTTCCCTTGAAGACAGATAAAGCTAAAGCAACCCCTTTGGCAATAATTCTTATAGTCTATTTGACCAGAGTAAGCTATCAGCAGAAATGAAATTCTAAGTTGCTCTCTAATGTTCCAAACAGATTATTTCTCACAGTTACCTAGACAGATGTGAACTCAGTCCACTTGCTGTCTTAATGCTTCCCTGTTGCTAATGATGTTCCTAAGATATCATGAAATGGAAATAAATGGCTTCCCAGTGGCTGCCTGGAGCTACCTTAAGTGCTGGACCTGCTGGGTATCAATTATTTGTTTGGTGGTTTTCAAGGTAGAGTGGTACATTGATTTGTTTAAGCACTGCAGTGCATTAGTGTTGCAACCTCCCCAGCTTTCAGATTCATCTCATTCCAAAACAGATAACTTAATTACACAGAGAACACGTGCTATTCCATGACTCAAAATATGAATGACTGAACTGTATTGATTCTTTGTAAACTAACTGATGCCTAGACATATTTTTTGAACTGATACTGCAGAACCCCTCACAATTACAGAAAGTGATGAGAAGAAAGGATTGCAGGGAAAAACGATGTTTTCTTTCTCTACCTTTTCTCCTCTATTTTATTTATTTATTTATGTATTTATTTGTATTAATATTTTATTACACCAAAGTGAGATATACTATTACAAAGATGTTCATGTTTGGGTTTCAGTCATATGGTTTTTCAGCACCCATCCCTCCACCAGTGCCCATTTCCCATCACCAATGTCCCCAATTCCCTCCCTCCTCCCCAGCCCGCCTCTATGGCAGGCTCTTTTGTCTCTGTCTCTCTCTCTCTCTCTTTTCTCTTTCTTCTCTTACACACTGTGGATTGCAATACATATATTTAGAGGTCATCATTTGCATCCCTTTGACTATATTCAATGCTTGGTTCTAGGCTGGTATCATTTTCCTTTTTTTTTTTTTTTGCTTTTTTGGGTCACACCCGGCAATGCTCAGGGGTTACTCCTGGCTCTGCACTCAGGAATTACTTCTGGCGGTGCTCGGGGGGACCATATGGGACGCCGGGGATCGAACCCGGGCCGGCATAGGCCGGCCGCGTGCGAGGCAAACGCCCTACCCACTGGGCTATCGCTCCAGCCCTGGCTGGTATCATTTTCAATGATTATTAGCACACTGTTCTCTATTTTATATTTAATAATATCTTTTAGCTCATGCAATACACCATTTCTCACACCATATAACTTCCATCTGATGAAGTACTGCAGAACAAGGTATAAGTATTTAGACATAAGTATTCAGGTAGCCTAGGTCTGACCAACTCTTCTGTTCTGTTGTTCTTTGTTGCATTACTTTGGCTTTTTAAAATCTTTGTTGCTCCCTTACTGTGTTCTTTGTGTCCTTTAATGAGAGAGAATGTTCTGTATCTATTCCTCTTAGGCTGATACCATCTAGTTCTATCCATATACTGACAAGTTGCATAATTTTATTTTTTCCTTATAGTTGAGTAGTATTCTGCATATATATGTACCACATTTTCCTTATCCAATTACTAGTTCTTTGACACTTGAGTCATGTCCACAACCTAGTTGGTTCATGAAATTAGTACTACAATGAACATAGGAGCACATATGTCTTTTCAATATACCATTTCAGGCCCTTGTTGGTAGATATTGAGATATGGAATTGTGTGGCAGTTGAAAGCTCAATCCTTATGCAGTTTTCATTTTTTTAGAATTGCCAATGTTGCTTTCCAGAGGTTGAACCCGTCGATATTCTGCTACCAGTGGATTAGTTCTCCTCTCCCCACATCTAAACCAGCACTTGCTGCAATTCCCAAATATCTGATGTCTGATCTGATTAGTTATTTTTCAACAAGTGGTTATTCCTTGTAATCTATTAGTCTAAAATGCATGTGCCTTTAAAATACTTCTTTTACTGTTCATGTGCACATCTAATATTTACATTTGCATAGCAGGGTTGCAATTTAAGCATTTGAAAAGAAAGATATCAGACCCCATAACCCTTAGATTTGGTGTTCTTAAAGGGTTGGATGGGCTGCATGATTTTGCTTCTAGAGGTGGGCAGTGGTGATTTTCTCGATCCAAAAGACTCAGGAAGATGTCATAGTCCACACAGGATCAAAGGCCTATAAAGTGTTGGAGCACTTGAGTTACTTAGTTGATGAAAGAAGCAGTATCGCCATTATGGTCCCTTGGAGGTGCGTCCTGGGTTTGCAAGGCAGGTGGCTACCTTGGTCCACAGGACCAGAAGGTCATTATGTGTTGTGTCCCCACATAATGCTCAGGAATTCCAGTGACCACTCCAGAGATTCTCAGCCAAACTAGGGCTGCAATTCAATGTATGGACCTAAGGATGTGGTGCCACTTGGGTCCTGCAATGCTAGTGTTGCAGGTGGACCCCACGGGTGACTTATGTGAGGCCGGAAGGGGAGAGAGATGGTCGCTTTCTCCCCAGCCGCCTCTGCCACCCGGGACCCGCTGGGCAGGCTTAGGACTGATAAAGTCTGCAATGAGCCCCTGCATGGCGTGGGCCTGAGCCCCACCAGCCCCACAAGGTGGCCGTCAAGCCACACCTGATGCCCGCTTGATCTCTAGGCACGGGAGTTAATCCCCACCACCTGAGGTTTCTCGGGGAGCCACGGACTCAGGCTGGAGCGAGGAATTGCTCTTTGCAGGAAAGGAAAGTCAGTCCTAGGCCTTACCCAGGTGTGCCTCAGGGTTCTTGTCTTTCTCGCAGAAAAAGAATTTTCAGGAGTTGACGAGCAGTGAAGTAAAATAGATTTTATTGAGGAGGTTTTTGGAGAGGGAAGGGGGAGAGAAAGTAAGAGAGAGTAACGCGCTCAAGAGAGAACACGGGCTCCTCCAAAGACAGAGAGTGAGTAAAAGAGAGAGTACACATCTCAAGAGGGGAGATGCAGGCAACACACATGCTCAGGCACCACATGTGCTCGGCCACATGGACTCAGGCAGCATGTGTGTCCATGTAGTATGTGCGCAGAGACAACATGTGTGCCCAGGCAGCATGTGCGCGCTGTCCCTTGGTCAGGATGGCTTTTTATAGATTTCTTCCCAAGTTACTCCCATATGGGGCTTCAACTTAGGTTACTAGGGTCCATTGCCAAGGGAGTAGACTTTAGGAGTGGTCTTCTTTGATTGGAATGCTTGAGTCTTCTTTGAGCTGGGTTTTGGGTGGGAAGGCTGATTCAATTTCTCAGGAGATTTAATTAGCTAAGGCCATTCACACATTCCCTCTGACCTTCCCTTCCCCAGGGTCTATTGTTGATATGGTCTTATCAAGTCTGGTTCCCTGTGACAACAGGTGTGACTCTGGATGGCTGGAGGACCAGTTTTACTTCTTCAAGAATTTTTATTGCCATGTGGTGCCCCCTGTCTGCCTGCCTACAACACTAGTACCACTAGGGCCAACCTTTCAGTGATCAACCCCAGGGTTATATGAAGTGATGTTCAGGGGGTCTTACGTCATGTTTTTGTTTGTTGGTTTGTTAGTGATGTGAGTTAGGGAATATCCCCTACTGATTAGAATAATGGAAAGTGAAATGACTTTATCTCTGACCTGGTTGCATTGTATTAAGTTATTTTGTATACCTTTTTCTGTTTTCTGGTCTGGAAAGTTGACATAATTGTACCTGTTCTGTGGTTCTGTTATGAGGCTCAAATGAGATTCTGGTCCAAGAGCAAGCTCCACACTTGTAAGAAATGATAATGTGTGCTTTACCCAAGAAATGAATAATGTGTGCTTTACCCAAGAAATGAGTAATGTGTGCTTTACCTATCTCTCCCTTATATGCAGACAGATACAGTTTAACTGTTTGCAATGAAACCTTGAATACAGTTGCCTCGTTTACTTTTTTATAAATATTAGCTGCACACAGTTCTGGGTTGAGCAGCTAATGTTTGTGACAAAAAATAACCTCATCCATAAGCATCTAAATAGACCAAACTCTATGTGAAGAAACAAATGACATGGTGCCTGTCAAAACTGTCCTCCTTCCTGTTTCTGCAGGAGCACATACTAGATCCAATTCCTAACTTTTACCCCCTAAGCTTTAAAACCAATTTATACTGATCAGATGTTCTGATATAGGTAGCAATTTGTGCATATCTTAAATTAGGATGTGCTTTGCCAGGGCTCTGTGCAAGGCTTCTACCTGAAGGATTCTAATAGTATAGTATTAAAACAGAAAAAATGTAACATATTGGTTACATAATGTATATATCATCATTTCACTTTATGCCTGTTGTTCTTCCCTAAGAATGAGCTCAGGAATGTTCTTAGATTTACTAAATTTCTTTTCTCAAAATATGATATATGATAAAAGAAAAATAATTACCAGTACTTTGTGATTAGCTGAATAGTTTAAGGACCTTTATCACTGTGATACATATAACTTGTGCCACTATTTAATTAAAAATAAGGATAGCTGACTTTCAGACATGGGGCAGAGCTGCTCCTTGCTCTCCCTGTGCCCAGCTGCTCGTGAGGATCCCAGGAGGCATGGCAGGTTCTAGCCCTGGCCTGCCACCTCAGCAGAGCCTCACAACAAGCCAGACCACTCTCCACTACTGCACGGGGCCCGCCATTTTCCACATCCGGACTTCCCTCTCGTCACAACTCCACCCAGCAGACCAGACTATCACAGCCTGGATCATCCACACCCACCCTGCAGCAGTTTCTTTTCAGTCCGGCCCAGGTATGCTGGAACCAGAGACTCTCAGACATGGGGCAGAGCTGCTCCCTTGCTCTCCCTGTGCCCAGCTGCTCTTGAGGTGCCCAGGTGGTATGGCGGGTTCTAGCCCTGGCCTGCCACCTCAGCAGAGCCTCACAAGCCAGACCACCCTCCACTACTGCATGGGGCCCGCCATTTTCCACATCCGGACTTCCCTGTAGTCACAACTCCACCCAGCAGACCAGACTATCACAGCCTGGTCGCGCCGGCCTCTAGCAGCCACACGGTTCATCTATCAATGCTTTATTTAGAGGTGACTACAACAGTATGCCACCTGCACAGCAAGCCTGGCAAGATGCTCGTGTAGTATTTGATATGCCAAATACCAGTAACATTTATATTAGGTCATTCCAGTGACCTAATATAATGGTTTGAGGCTCTCTATGTTCCTGGAGCAAGCGGATGCCTTTGGGTTTTACTAGCATGAGACGGGACATATGGAGATATTACTGGTGCCTGCTCTAGCAAATAGATGATTAACAGTGTTGGGCGCTCCGCGGGTCCCCGACAGTGCCGGGAAGTGAGTTCCCTTCTACCTCCGAAGCAGGCGAGGAATGGATGAACACTCAGGAGTCCGATGCGGTTTTAAAAAGACTTTACTTATCACAGGTTCAGGCATACAAATCAGCAAAAGGAAAAACCCGATGCTTAGGATTCCAGGCTAGAACCCCAGCCACGTGTAGGCCAAGATGGCGACCACCACGCGGTGAAACTTCCAAGGGGAATAAACGCTCACAAGGCGAGATCCCACCGGGAAGAAGAAGCCCGGGAGAGCGGGAACCGGCAAGTTTATACCCCCCGCCCCCGCAACTCAGACCTTCCTCCCATTGTTATGGAAAGCAGGGAGGGTCCAATGCCCTCAGGTAACCCCTCCCTGCATCTCACCTAGGGCCTTTACTGTGCTAATGTTTTGAGCCCGGAATGCCTTTGAAATGTAGAGAAGGGGGGTTTCTGAGATGGCATGTCACTGTACCAAGGACCAACACCAATGCCAGTTAAATATTTCTCCAAGCCTTCACAAGTCTCCTCTACTTCATTGTAGTTTTATATTTTATCAGGGGAGCCATGCTTGTTTGTTTGGAAGCAAACAGCATTTCTCTCTGGTCTAATTACTTAGGTGTCCTTACGTGGCCAGGCTAATATGCTGGTAAGATCTAGCTAGTCCCACGATGATTGTGGTAGTTTGGGGAGAATATTTATACCAGCTAGTACAGCATACATGGTCAGATAAACTGCCACATTTAGACTACCCCCTTATCTACGAAGTGATTTTCGGGAGGCAATCCAGAGCAGATGCAGCGGCCCTTAGGAGTCCTGCAACAAACAGGAAGATAGTGATAGTGAAGGGTAGCTGAATAATATTTTTCTAATTTATCTCATCATTATTTGTAACATTCTGTTAAAGAGTTAGAAATGTTCCATAAAGTTTTTTTTCCCAAATAGACCCTGTGGTTGTCCTCACACAGCAGAAATGTATTTTTTCTCATGTGCACAGAATGGACATGAGACTGAGAGTGGAAACGCCTCATAACAGGCCTTTCAAAGAAACCACAGAACTCTCCCAACAGGCCTGCATACTGAGGTAGAATGCTATATAGTCTTTTGCTGAAATTAAATGCTCTCACAGTCTAACTTGACTCTGAAAAAAGGAATGTTTTTAATTTGGATTGGTTTATTAGTTTCATACCATAGGGTGAAAACCACTGATGAAAATAGATGCCTAAAAGGATAAAAAAATAGATAAGGACATTTTGTAGTACCACATAGGTTGACTCAATTTCAGTGATTAAATTTCTTGAACAAAATGATTCCTAGAGTTAAATTTCTACTATTTAGTTTGATAAATATAACTAGAGTGAGTTAAAATAAGAGTTAAAATTCTGTTAATACATTTATACAATATTCTGAGGAAGTTGTCTGAGATGATTTTTAAATTTTATTTTATATTCTGACTTATATCACCGTATGAATATATTGAATACATTCTAAGTTATTTTATTTTATAAGCTTTATTTAGCAGCATGCATGTTAAATATTGTGCTGTTCTCTGACAGAGTACACCAGTCATAGACTGATTAAACCATACAAATTATTTTCATTTTACTGTGAAAATGGTTATTAACCCCAAAAAAAAAAAAAACAAGAAACAAAGGTTGGCAAAGTCTTCCCTGTACATGAGACTGTTGATATGAATATAAATTGTTACAACCTCTATGGAAAAGTGTAAAACTTCCTCATGAAAAAAATAAACCTGTCTTATTATCCAGGAAGCAACATTCATGGAAACCATGGAAAAAAATATGAAAATGTCAATTTAAAAAGTTATATGCAGCCCTTTTGCTTTTTGCAGCACTATGCACAATTGCCAAGTGATAGAAACAATTCAAGTTGTTTCAAGTTGTTACCAACTGGATACAAATTTGTTATGTACATACATAATGAATGACTTTAAAGAAAGATGAAGTATTTTATGAATGGAATTTGGTGTGACTATGCTAACTTAAACAAATTCTAAGAGAAAGACAAATACTTGAAATTTCACTCATATGTGAAATGCAAAGAATCAAAAAACAAAAAAAAAAAGAATGTAACACATTTTTTACATTTAACAGAACACTGGGCTGTGATAGTCTGGTCTGCTGGGTGGAGTTGTGACGAGAGGGAAGTCCGGCTGTGGAAAATGGCAGGTCTCATGGGAGTAGAGGAGGGTGGTCTGGCTTGTTGTGA
Source organism: Cryptotis parvus (assembly GCA_021461705.1). NCBI lineage: Eukaryota > Metazoa > Chordata > Mammalia > Eulipotyphla > Soricidae > Cryptotis > Cryptotis parvus. The sequence continues at coordinate 1,227 of JAJIBD010005845.1, read as the reverse complement.
GGCTCTGCTGGGGTGGCAGGCCAGGGCTAGAACCCGCCATGACTCCCGGCACCTTATGAGCAGCTGGGGCAGGGAAAGCAAGTAGCAGCTCTGCCCTATGTCTGAGACTCTCTGGTTCAGCATACGTGGACGACAGCCACCCTGCAGCTGCTTTTTCAACCCGGCCCAGGTATGCTGAACCAGAGACTCTCAGACACGGGGCAGAGCTGCTACTTGTTCTCCCTGTGCCCAGCTGCTCATGAGGCGCCCAGGAGGCATGACGGGTTCTAGCCCTGGCCTGCCACCCCAGCAGAGCCTCACAACAAGCCAGAGCACCCTCCCCTACTCCCATGAGGCCAGCCAGTTTCCACATCTGGACTTCCCCTCTCGTCACACCTCCACCCAGCAGACCATACTATCACAGCCTGGTTTGCGTGGCTGCTAGCGGCTGCATGGTTCATCAATAAATGCTTTATTTAGAGAGAGAAATGGAAAGAAATAAAGAACCTGCCATGGAGGAGGGCTGGGGAGGGGAGGGAACCGGGACGTTGGTGGTGGGAGATGGGCACTGGTGGTGGGATGGGTGCTGGAACACTGTATGACCAAAACCCAAATATCAACTTTTAATTGTATATCTTTGTAATTGTAAAAATAAAAAAAAATAAAAATAATAAATGCTTTATTTAGAGGTGACTACTACAGTATGCCACCAGCACGGCAAGCCTGGCAAGCTGCTCATGTAGTATTTGATATGTGCCAAATACCAGTAACATTTATATTAGGTCATTCCCATGACCTAATATAATGGTTTGAGTCTCTTTATGTTCCTGGAGCAAGCGGATGCCTTTGGGTTCTACTAGTATGAGACAGGACATATGGAGATATTACTGGTGCCCTATCTAGCAAATAGATGATGAACGGGAAGATAGTGATAGTGAACAGAGTACTAGTTGCACTAGGGGAGGAGGGAAAGGGTAAGAGAAATAGGTAGAGTGGATCAATTGGGTAGTGGTGAAAGGTAACTGAATCTCCAGTGGTGGATAGGTTTTATTATATACATTTTTTATTGATTTTAGCACTATCAATAAATGTATATTTATTATAGTTATATCATATTAATCAAAATACATTATTATGAGAATTATTCATCAATTAAAACAAAAATAGCCACAACAAAAATGGTTAAGTTAATAAAATAATCAAAAATTTATTAAACACAGTAATTATAATTATAATGTATCACTTGTA
>JAJIBD010005844.1:115000-154658 GCA_021461705.1 Cryptotis parvus | reverse complement strand
AATAATGATCTAAAGGTTTTTTTTTTTTCTCATTTTTAAAGTAAATGTTTTTAAACGCAATGCGATAACTGTCAGCTTTTTTCATAGCATCTGAATTCTGAGTTCAAAGCAGCAATCAAAGCTGTAGGAGCTGACCTACTGCAATTTCACTGCTGTGGTAAAATCAGCCCCTTTATTCTAAGCTACGCATTTTCAAAGACAGTCTCAGCAGTATGCTGTTTTTATGACTCCAGTTTATGCAACTTTTCTTTAGGACCTTAGCTCATCCATATATCTTAAGATTCCTCAATGCAGGGAGCTATACAGCAATAACATTACTTTCTTTTAGATCTTTAAAGTATGAGTACAGAACAGACTACAAGGAATAAATGGGGGTCACAGAGACACGCTAGGAACATATCTCTATGATATCCATTCAGTAGCTATGAAAATGTAGCAGGGAAAGATACCTTTAAATATACGTACATTTAAAGGAAAAAAAGAAGACAAGAACCTTTACTAAACTAGGGTTATATTTGAATGAGGGGCAAGGGGTCCTAAAGCCCTATTGACCAGAAGTTAACAGAGTATCATAAGACCAGCATGAAAAACAAGACCTCCAGAGAAAATATTTCAAAAAATGAATACAATACTGCATGCCTTTCTTTCATCCATACAAGAAACCGAAGGTCTTATAAATTCACCAAGACATATGACAAGAACACAACTAAACTGCTCCACTTGCAAAAAAAAAAAAAAAGGAAGGAACAAGAACCAGGACTCCTAATCAAGGAAATAGAACTGAATAAGACTGTTCGAGGCAGAGAAAATGAACTACTTTTTAAAAAATTGTAATATATTTGAGTTATGTATTATCTGTGTCCCTAAGATACCTGGAGCTATAGAACTAATGCATACAACATAATCTCTAAATATTTTGAAAGACTTCTGTATTTTCCTTTGCCCCTATATAAATATCCAAGAGGAAGTGTCGCTTGAGTAAAGCTCTGGGAATATGGGCACAATCTCTCTACCTGGGAAACAGACAATGAAATATCATATGGTGGAACTTTATCATCCTCTAACGAAAAGGGTCCAAATAATTCCTCTCCTCCCACATGAAGAATTCCCTCTACTTTGGAATTATGCAGACACCAAAGAGAATGTAAAAAGGGTCGACATTCAAACACACAAAAGATCTATTTGACTAGTAGGATGCGAGCTACACATACCACTAAAGCAAGTAACTCAACATGTTTTCAAGGCAGCTTATAAAATCCATTTTTATCCTTAGCAAGTTGAGGCTAAAACTTGTCATTTAGATAGTCTACAGATGTATATAGTGAAAATATACTGAATTTAATTTATATCATTCTCTAAAAACAGGTGTTCCTTCTGAGTTAATAGGATAATACTATAAAGTACTTTACCAGATAAAGACTAAAATATTAATCATATTAGCAAGTCAAAGAAATAATTTCTCTATTTCAGTTAAAATATCTGCCTTAGCTTCAATTATGTAGCATACATAATTGATTAGAATATTTTAGAGTAACTGAAATAACTTCAGTTACTTGCCATACTTTTACTTGCCCTAAAGACTAGGAATAGCTTTTAAAATAATAAAGATTCCTTTCAATTACCATGATCAAATGCTCATAATGTGAAAATTTGTTTTACACTCAGCTTTTGTTTCCATGATTATATAATTAATAGAATCATTTGTCAATTACTCTTTTATCTTATTTATACTTATGTTCTTTTGCTTGTAATTTTAACTAGTATTTTATCTAACATTCATTCATATCTGAAAGGGGAAAAGGATATAGTTTGCCATATACTGATGATTGCATTTCTCAAGTAATTATTATCGCGCAAGAAAGACTGGGCAAGGATTTAGGCATTTGTTTGCATTCAGTCAATACAATTTCAATCCCAGGCATAACCATATCATACCCTGAACAATATCAGGTATGACCCACCCCACCAGCCCCCAAGCTCTCATAAAAAAAGGCTATCAAATTCCAACACAGATTTCCCAATGCTTAAACGAACAGCTGAACTATTTAGACAACTAGTTAGATAATTTGACTGTAATAAACAAAGTTTTAAATTCTCACACATCTCAATACTGCTACTTACAGTCAAATAAACACACATTAAGATCCTAAAACAAGTACTTGTGGATTATCTATACAAATGCCACTTTTCCTAAAGGAAAATTTTGGCACAAGCCAAAATTTACTTTAAATATCTGGGCATCAGTTGAGTACATACTCTGTATCATCTAACACACACTTAAGGTTTGAAATATATTTATAATTTAAAAAAAAACATTATGGAAGAAGGAAAATCATTGACCAGGAGCATCTGACCCAATATAATGCTGAATAGACAGAGGCTTACATTGCGATGCTTCCTTTCTAGAAGGCCATTCTGCATACCATCAAACTATCTCATTTTATTTTAATACCTGATGTTTCTAATGAAGTATATTAGCATCCTAAAAAGAGATATTTATACACAACATTGTTTTAATATTGAAAAATATTATATCCATATTTGCAACAGCAGGTATGTGTGTGTTTGCGCCTAAGAACAAAAAAAATGAGTAGAATAAATAAATTTTCAGAACTGACAAATTAAGCAATACATCTGTCCAGACCTGGAAACAAATTGTTGAAAACAGCATTATTTACAGCAATGCCACATGACTCATTTTTGTAATGCCTATGCTTGAAAAGGGAGGGGAAAAGGGTTCTATTAATTATATATGGTGAATGACTTGATACTCTTGGGTGTTGAGAGGAAGATGAAGGTTTAAAATGTTTTCCTATATAAATAGATACCAGTGTTTTTACTAAATATGGGAAATGGTAATGGCAGATTAAAACTCACCACTCGAATATACACAAAGTGACTTAAGTGATAAACTCTAAATATCTGCAGGGCTAGCCACAATGTGTAAAATAAGAGGGAGAGAGATGCCGAGACAGAGAGAGAGATAGAGAGAGAAAGAGAGGAAACTGGGGTACCTGCTATTAAGGCGGCCTGGGGGCGGGAGGGGAGGGGTACATTGGTGGTGGAAATGGGGCACTGGTGGAGGGATGGGTGCTGGAATACTGTATTACCAAGAACCAATTATGAACACCTTTGTAATTGTATGTTTCACGGTGGTATAATAAAAATTTTTTAAAAAAAATGTTTTCCTAGGACTTTTATTCATTCTTCAGATTAATATGTTTCTTCATATTTTTTATTTTAAAAAACATGATAAATATAGCAGAAATACATGACAAAATAGGAATATAAGAATGCATGCATACAGACACATATTCAATGCTCACAATCAACTGGCTTTGACTTCCAAGAGTCAATCTCTGAGAAATATGGAGAGTCCCCATTTATTTATGAGCCTCATGTTACCTGGTCATTCTATTTCTTCCTAATATTTTAGTGGTAACTTGCATCTTGTTAGTGCTTAATGCTATGTTTTAAAAAAGAGAATAACAAGCAGATAATACTAATGTGCACAATAAAATCATTATTATGAGAAAGAGAAAGGAATAAAAGAAAATAACCAGAGATTTGAAAATGACAAAAATTGACAATGTTCAAAAAAGTCTACCTTCAAACATGGTACCAATATTAGGACCTGCCTCTTAAGATTACACCATTACAAGACTAGAACCGAGCATTGAAAGTAGGTAAAGTATACATGATAACCCCTCAATGTATGTACTGTAAGCCACAGTGCATAAAAAAGGGAGACAGAAAGAGAGAGAGAGAGAGAAGAGAGAGAGAGAGATAGAAGTGCCTACCATAGAGGCAGGCTGGGGGAGAGGGATACTGGGGACAATGGTATTGGTAAATTTGCAATGTGTGTATGTGTGCCAGAACACTGTGTGACTGAAACAATCATGAACAGCTTTGTAATTGTATATCTCATGATGATATAACAATTTTTTTAAAAAAATAGGTTACACCATTAGAACAAATAGTATCATGTTGAGTGAAGTCGATCAGAAGGAAAGGGACAGATACAGAACGATCTCTCTCATATTTGGAATAATAAGAAACACAGGGGCCACAGTTCTGAGATGCCCAGGAGAGGTGCCCCACTCAGCCCTAGGTCCTCTGCTCCTCAGACTGTAGCCCACCCACACTTGGACCATCCCTTATGCCCATGCAAAAAGTCAGCCTCTGTGGATTCTTCTCCCGCTTCTGAGCCAGGCCCGAGATTCCATCTGGAATCCACGAGCACTTACTGCTGGTTCTTATCAACTGTTATAAAGTCAAATTAAAAGGTTTATGGAGGGCATGGGAATCTTTCCTGCCATGCAGTGCACAGGGTTGACAGCTAATCACCCATACATAAACCAACCGACCACAGGCTAGTGTCTGCTTTGACATGGCAGTGTAAGGAGCGCATCCTTATAAAAGTCATCTATACCTACTTGAGAAACTTTGGAAGATATACAAGCTTCCCTGCAATCTCGCCTTCCACAGACAACTGCTTTTAGTGTCTTACTTAGCATATTTCTTTTGAGTTTTCCATCCATATCTTTATTTACCTACTTTGGGACATACAAACAAGATTTTTAACTTGGAATTTTCCATGCCATAAAAAATAAAACATAATTTTAATGGGATTAAAAATTTAATATTTCACTTTATCAATAAGCCATCGTTTATTTACCAATTTCCTTACTAGACATAGAGATTCTCTACATTTTTGGCAGTTATAAAATTTATTGTAGCAAGAATTTTTCATTATATATAATCTATATCTCAGTTTTTTCTGCATGGGAGCTGCTATTTGCTCTCCCTGTGCCCAGCCGCCACAGGGCACCCAGGAGGAATGGCGGGTTCTAGCCCTGGCCTGCCACCCCAGCAGGGCCTTGCAACAAGCCAGACGATCCCCCACTCCATGAGGGTCGCCATTTTCCACATCCAGACTTCCCTCTCATCAGAACTCCACCCAGCAGGCCAGCCTATCACAGCCCGGTTTGCAATGCTGGCCCCTTGGTTCCTCAATAAATGCTGGATTTAGAGATGACGACAAGAGTATGCTATCCTCACGGCGGAGCCTGGCAAGCTACCGTGTCATATTTGATATGCCAAATACCAGTAACAATTATAGACCTCATTCCCATGATCTGATGGAATGGAGTGAGGCTCTTTATGTTCCTCGAACAAGCAGATGCCCTTGGTCTCTACTAGCATGAGACAGGACATATTGAGATGTTACTAGGGGCCCGCCGAGCAATTCGATGATGAACGGGAAGACAGTGACAGTGATACAGTGAATAAACACAGTAAGGGAACAACAAATGGCCCATGGCATCAGAACTGGAAAGCAGATGTAAAAAATTGATTTTATCTGCAGAAGGGATGCATTGGAGGAATCCTTAAGATATTGTTGAGAGAGATGGGTGCCATGGTGGTGGGTATGGTGTTAGGAAAATGTACACATGAAACTATCATTAACTGTATTGTAAACCATCGTCCCGCAATAAAACTGGGGGTAAGAATGCACTATTACACTTATCATACAAAAATTAAATCCATTTAACTTTCTCATAATTGCATATACCAAGTATTTATAAACTAAAAGGGATACCTAAAATATTCAAATATGAATTAATTTCCCTATTCTTTCTTCCAACTGAATTTAGAAAGAAAAACAATACAGCACTGTCTTTATGTCTTGTCTCAGATTTCAGAAAGTACATTGCAAATATAGTGATGGGTATTTGAAAAGGAAATAAAAATTGCCAAAAAGAGACAGAAATTGACAAAAAAAATACGTAGTTGTCCTGAATCATCATGGTACTACAGATACTCCACTACACCCCTTAAAGCAATGGCCTAATAAAGCAGGTTATGACACATGAAACCCAACTCAATTTTTTTGGGGGGTTGCACCGGCAATGCTCAGGGGTTACTCCTGGCTCTGCACTCAGGAATTACTCCTGGCGGTGCTCAGGGGACCATATGGGATGTCAGGGATCGAACCTGGATCAGCCACATGCAAGGCAAAGACCTTACCCACTGGACTATCGCTTCAGCTCCCTCAATTGTTGTGTTTTTTTTTTTTTGCTGGAGAGGTTATACTATCTGATATGTAATGCTATAATAATCTTGACACTGCTTGAAGTTAAGAAGTCTTCTTTTTTCATCTTTCACCCACCATACTACCCACACAAATTAATTTATCACCAACCATCAAAGCTTCCTAAGAGAATCACTCCAGGAAGAAAGTATCCTAATCAGATTCCATCTGTGAACACAATGTAATAACCTCTTTGTCTTTGCCAAATTCTTCCCCATCAACAGATGATATCATAAACCAGGCCTTTACTTGCTTTGTATCTGGAATTTATAGCAGAGTGAATGATATAATAGGAATGAAATACTTGAAGTTCTAATGAATACACCAATATTTAGCTTAACCTCTACTGGAGTCAATGTAACATCTCTGGTCTCAAACCTAAATACTGAGAGATTCTTCTCACAATTTCTGAGTTTCTAAGAGCAAAAGCATTGATTCCACTAGGTGTAACTGTACCAAAGACTCCAATAGCCTTGTCAACAGCTAAACATTTGCTTTACAGGAAATGTCCACAGGTACCCCCAATCCTTTCCTAATAGGCTATGTGGATGGAGGGAAGGAGAGGGATAAAGGTATACCTCAGGTCAATAGTATAATGCAGAGAGATGTAGTACTTGCAAACAAGAATGACTAACTCAAGGACAGGAAAGCTGCGACGCTGCAAGAAAAATTCCTGTCCCAAAAGACACCCTCATCTCCTAGACATTCCTGCTGACCCCATCACTTGGAGATCAAAGAGAGCCCAGGTTTTCACATTTTTTCCACAGGGCACCAAGATCAGTATGTAAAGGTAGATTTTAGTATTTATATTTGCTGCTGCATCAGAACCCTGTGAGACACCCTCGACCGCCAGCGGTGAAGAATGACCACAACAGGATTCTTCTCAGAACACGCTTTACTGGAGCTCTTTTAGTTTGAAATTTATGATGGCGAAAAGGACCCCCGACCCTTTGTGCAAGCTGCTTTTATACAGTGCTATTTGGGCGTGTCCGTTTCCCATTGGCTGGCGCAAATGGTGTGAGTCGACGCGTGTCCGCTTCCCATTGGCCGGCGCAGGTCGTATGAGCTCGTACAAGCTCACGAAGCATGCCCTGATTGGACAAAGCCCAATCACACCATGCCAGGGACTCTGCGCATGCGCGGGACACAGGACCCTGTGCATGCACGGAGTCCAGCACGAAATGGCACCCAACAGAACCCAAAGTATGAATGTGTGTATATCATATTAAAATATTTTAAATTACATATACACATACTACATATACACATACTTCAGAACAAAAATATTCTGTAAAGCACAGAACAAAAGTATATGAATGAATATATAAAACTCATAGCAAAATATAAAATGATAAAAGCAATAAGAGCAATAAAATCTTTTTTTAAAACTTGCCTATCTCCCTGTGCTGCAATTATGAAAGACCGGTAGACTGTATTTTTTTACCAAGAGACCTATATTTTCATAGCTATATTACATGTTCTAATTGTTTCAGAAAAACTATTCAAATGACCACTTTCCATGACTTCTCTAGGATTCCTTTAGTAACTGTTCCTCTGGGGCACCAGCTTTTGTTTTATTTTATTACAGTTTAGGTAATAAGGTTACCTAAACAAAATATAATCTGGTGTTTTAGTTTATAGTATTGATGTACTAAATTCCCTCACCCCACCACCACCACAACCAAAATGCCCCATAGCCTCCACAACAGTCCTTACATCACCTCTGGCCTTCATTACCTCCATCCCTCCATCCACTGTTTGTTGATAAACTTTACAATATAAGACCAAGAGCTTCTCATTGCTCACTACTATCTATTCTTTTATTTTCTCTGTTTTATAGAGATGAGGGTGATTATCCTGTGGTTGTTCTCTCTCTGGATAATCTCACTTAACATGATACCCTCCCGGGAATTTTATGGGTAGATGGAACTGTATGGTATCAACTTTCAACTTGAATCTGGTAGCTGGAACTCTGTTCCAGTCAAGGGGATCAACCACCTCCTCTTCAGCCCTCTGCTCTGTGAAAAGCAGCTGTGGATGAAAATATCACTGTGCTCGCATCTTTATCATGCACAAGAATTCCCCAGCTGAGAACCATCTCAACGTGGCATGCTTGAATGTGCCCATCAGCTTCTGGTCAGTACTCGGCCACCACCCCTTTCTCCCCCAACAAATTTTGACAGAAAGAAGTAGAAAATTAGGTACATTTACTAAATAGAAAAAAAAAAAGCTGTTAAGATACCTGGTTACTGCCTCAGATTGTATGTTGGCTCATGTTTCCCCTGACGCTTGCTGTTCCACTTGAAAAAGACAAATTCTAATTTGTGTTCATGCCCTAACAGGTTCAATTCAGACATTTTATGAGGTTCTACGTGTTAAGGTCTGTGACAAGCACCAAATCACAATTTTCTTGCTTTATTCATACAATGTCCTAAGGAGGTGAGTGCCCGCGTTTGTCTTCAGATAACAAAGCAAGCAGAGAGTGCCCCTACCTTAGTGGGGCTTCGTTCCAAATTTGGAGGTCTGGACCAAGCCTGGGTGCTCTTAAGGTGTTAGGGAGGCATTGCAGTAAAAACACTGAAAAGCCACTTCCCCTATTTTTCAAGTAATCACACTAAGCTAAATATAGGGAGTCCGGGCTTTGTGTTGCGGTCATAATTAGTGACTCCCGTTAATTGGTATTGACGCCCTGAAGACGCCTTGTGGGGCTCTTAAGTCCACGCGCTCCCGGGGGTTACATCGGCGCCGCGGTTCTCTTGCGCCACCTAGAGGCTGCGCCGCGGTCAGTAAGGTCGGGATCAAGTTCCGGAAACGGCCTTCTGAGGCCGCCTAGCTACAGAGATTTCGGGCTTTCCTCTAACCACAGATGCTTTCCCTTATAAGTATTCAGACTTAAAACTGACAATGGCTAATTGCTCAGGGCGTTATCTCTGTTTATGTTTGGTGGTCCTACCCGGAGACACTCAGCAGCTCCTTCCAGGTTTTGTACGCAGGAGTGACCCCTGGTGGACTCAGAGGACCATATGCCCTGCTCGCCAGGATGCAGTGGAAACTCCTTAATTTTCTGTCACCCGTGATGTTGGGGGGGATATTTGGTTTTGCTTTTTGCTTTTTATATAAGTGGATTTAAGAACAGTAATTAGAAGGGGAAAATGCTCATTAGAAGCTGTACTGTTGGCAGTTTAGGAATTTATGCAGTACTTCCATGCATAACCATACACAGTGTTCAGTTATCAAACTATGTGAACAGAACTTCATCCTCGAATTTGCCCAACATTTAAAAAGACCATTGTATAGGACTAGATTTTCTAAGCACTATAAAAAAAATTTTCAAATAATACCAGAAGAAAAGTAGCAAGATCCAATTTTCCATTTTTTTGCCTTCTATAAAAAATTCAAAGGCAATATTGATAGTGAATATTTTATCTGATAACTCATGATTGAGTTATCAGAGTTATCTTTATTCCTACACTCTTAATTTTTTAAATTCATATAAAATTTCTACCCTCACAACAATTTGAAATTTATTGCTATCATCACTTAAGAAACGCTTTCAAAACAGTCTTCATAAATGATACAGTTAGAAAATTACAGCCAGTAGTTGATGAAAATGGTAATTAAAATAAGATACTCAAATCTCTTTTTTGTCCATCAAATTATGTTATTTGGAAATAATAGCTGCTAATTAGTTCTACAAAGTGACAAGTTATGTTAATATTATTAATTTATATCACTATCACTATCTCTATCTTCCCGCTGCTCATCGATTTGCTTCGAGCGGGCCCCATGTAACATCTCCATATGTCCTGTTTCATGCTCAGTAGAGCCCAAGTGGCATCAGCTTGCTCCAGGAACATAAAGAGCCTCAATCCATTTTGGAATGAGGTCTATAATTGTTACTGGTATTTGGCATATCCAATACAACACGGGTAGCTTGCCAGGCTCTGCCGTGCAGGTAGCATACTCTTGTAAAGTCCAGCATTTATTGAGGAACAGTGCGGCCACTAGCGGCCGTGGCGAGCCGGCTATGATAGGCTGTTCTGCTGGGTGGAGCTCTGATAAGAGAGAAGTCCGCATGTGGAAAATGGAGGCCCTCGGAGTGGGGGGGGGTCGTCTGGCTTGTTGCAAGGCTCTGCTGGAGTGGCGGGCCAGGGGCTAGAACCCACCATCCTCCTGGGCGCCTTTTGTGCGGCTGGGCACAGGGAGAGCAAGTAGCAGCTCTGTACCATGTCTGTCTCTGGATCAGCATACCTGGGCGGATTAAAAAAAGACTGCAGCAGGGTGGATCTCGATGAGCCGGGCTATGATAGGCTGTTCTGCTGGGTGGAGTTCTGACGAGAGAGAAGTCCGGATGTGGAAAATGGAGGCCCTCATGGAGTGGGGGTTGTCTGCCTTGTTGCAAGGCTCTGCTGGAGTGGTGGGCCAGGGCTAGGAACCCGCCATCCCTCCTGGGCACCTTGTGAGCAGCTGGGCACAGGGAGAGCAAGTATTAATTTATATATATCATATATAGGATAGAAAAATTAATTTTTCTAAAACTTGATGTTACACAATTTAGTTTTTTAATCTAAGAGTTGTTTAAATTGGGTTTAAATTTAATTGTTTAAATTAAAACTCGATTTGAAAAATTGAGCTTACGTTTGACCTACTATAGTGGTAGATGAAACTGCTTAACTTGGAATAATAACTCAGAAAACAGAAAAGCAGTGATGAATGACATGACTTGACAAATATTTTGGGCTGTTATTAAAGGTTTTCAAAAACTAAATTCCCCTCTTCCCATATCAACGGGCATGTCATCAGCTTCTGAGTGAAGAGCTGGGCTATCTTTGAGGGTTGGGGGGGTGTGGGGTAACTGATCCTCCCTAATGAGGGATGGGGAATTGGGTATGCCTAGTTTCTTATTCTTTCGAATCTTGAGAATCCTTCCACAGCTCAAGTTTCTGCTGAGATTTCTTTTTTCTGATATTTTGTTCACTTAAAAATATTTTTAGCAAGCCAGAGAGGTATCTCAAAGGGTTCTGATGTCATGTTCAATTCCTGGAACTAGATGGCTCCCCCAAATAACACTGGGGTAGCCTCGTGTACTGTTGGGCCTGAGCAATACTATTGAATTCACAGGAAGTGGCTTCCAGATTCTGAGCATTGCTCAGAGATCCTTCCCAAAAAATCAGTAATATTATAAATTTTTGACTATTTAATATTCTGGATGTTAAAATGCAAATATTTACATTTAATGATAAATTCTTACATATTGCCTTGGCAAATATGTGTTCTGCAAATAACCAGATTAAACGAATGTTTTTGAATACTGAAAAGTGTCCACAAAAGGAAGGAGCACAATTATTTTTTGTTATTATATAAATGTGCATTCTTAGGTATTTTTAAAATTGCAAAAGTAGCATATGGGCCTTATGATCATAGAATGTTAAAACTAGAAAGGGTGTAAATATCATCTATTCTAGCCAACATTGCGTTTCTCAGAGATGTGAAAGCTGAGGCCTGTAGAACTGAAAGAACTTGTCCAATACTTGCCACAAGATAAGGGCAAGCTCAAGAATAGATTTCAGTGTCCCACTTGCCAGTTTCATATTCTGATAGGCTTTGCAATGTCTACTGTCCATGCTTAGGTAAGTTTGATGAATACCCAAATATGTGATTTTGCTAAGTTATACATGGCAATGGCAGGTGTCCCTTACAGTGGAACTTGTTGATAAATGTGTTGATTAAATGCAAAGCACTATCTGAATATTCACCAGCTGCAATATATCTGTGTCCATATAACTGGGAGAAAAAATAAAGGAAATAAAGATCACAAGAAGACAACTATTGTTATCGTGACACTCCGTTTTTGTCTTCCATGTGATTGAATAAAAAGGCAGAGTTTCAAATGTGCCATGACTGTTAAAATGTATCATCTTTAAGTCTTAATTCCAATGAACTTAGACAAGAAGGGAAAAGCATGTGGCATCATAAAGATAAACGATTTAATTAAACTGGCCCTCATAGAACAGATAAATTATCTAAAAACAAATACAATTACAGCCAGGAAGATAGATGGGGTAAGGCATTGATCCTGCCTGCAGCTGATTCCAGTTCAATTCCCCTTGCACCACATATGTTCCCTGAGGACAATAAGGGGTCATCCCTGAGCATTGCCAATGGATGGCCTATCTCTCCTCTGCCTAATACAAGTTAATGCTATGGAATTCATTCATTTGACAGATAAACATTGAGCAAATTCTATGAGTAATGGAGCAACAACGGCAGTCACATTATCTGAGCTGTGCCAGCCTTCATCTGGCAGGTAAGCCTGACACAGTGGCAGCTGAGGGTGCCCTGTTGGGTGTGACCTTCTGAACCATATGACTTTATAATACCCAAAATATAAGAATTCAGTATGGTATATTAATATATCTAAATTATATATCCAACAATAACATAAGTATGAGACCCAAACTAGGAAAACCAAACTTTGAAAAATGTACCTGTAAAGGAGGCAGGTTTAGGGAGAGCAGGGAGGGAAGGGACTTAAGGTCACTAGTGGATGAAAGCTGACACTGCTGGTGTGATTGTCTCTGGACCACAGCTCACCTGAAACTAACTATGAACTGCTATGTAAGTCAGGGTGTCTTAATTCTTTTTTTAATTTTTAAGGCAATTGTTTTAAAATATGAGGCTTTGGAGGAACAATCTATCATGAAATCAAAATACAGATTCAAGAACCCATGCATACACTCTTTCATGTACTTACTGTAAATGTAAGTACCATTTACAGAAATAAAACTGATTGTTGTAAATCAATAATTAAATATAAAATCAACGTATATAGAATATATTTTATTTGAGTCTAGAGAAATAAAATAAGCTTAACTAAAAATATACAGGAATAACAAAAGTATATACATGAAGATTTCTTGGAAGACAAATATTGATGATCATGATATTCTCAACGATATAGTACTAAGAAAATCATGTAGACAATGGATGAAAATATAATTCTCTGCTTCAGTATTGCTGAGAAATTCATACTTTCATTCCCATGGTCTTTGACATTGTTAGGCATACCATTAGATTTCCCAAATCTCTTGACAACATGTTTCTCTCTAAATCTCATGTTATTTTCTGCTTTGAAATAAAGTCAATATGAGAACTACACGATTTACACTTCAGTTACTCAAACCATACTTTTTAAAAGCATGTCATTGAGTTCTATGGACTTTGATCAGAAAGTTTACCCATAACTCCTCTCAAAGTGTCACTGAGAGTTGGAGCAATAGTATAGTGGGTAGGGTGTTTGCCTTGTATGCAGCCAACCTGGGTTCAAGTCCCAGAATCCCATATGATACCCCAAGCAATGCCAGGAGAAATTACTGAGTATTGAGCCAGGAGTAATCCCTGAGCATCACTGGTATGACCCCGGCCACTGTCTATCAGCTATCTGAGTATTTCCTTTCAAAAATCTTCCTAGGAGAAGGTTTGGGGGTAGATACCCCAGTTAGATCCTCAGCACCACATGAACCCACCTCCAAGCTGACCAGTAGGTGTTCCCCTGGCGGCCCCTAAGCACTGCCTAGGTGGACCCAGCAGTACCTCAGGGCCTGAAGAGCATTGAATTCTCAGGCCTTAGCACTCCCCATCATGGCCCAATTGGCTGGAGATCATCAGGAGTGGTCCCAGGACCTCCTGAACGCTGCTTGGGACATCAAAACATTTTCTTTTAATTTTTAAAAATAAAAATCTTCCTAGCAATGATGATCAACTTTCCAAATATAATCTTAGACAAATTGTTTTAAATTTCGATTCTAAAATTGAAACTGAAGCTCAGTAAAGCATTTCATGACTTAGTTTGTCTGGTGTGTCTAGGAATGTTGTTAGTTGTCACAGCAGAAGGAAAGTTTCAAGTTGCTACCAGCCAGCATCTAGTGGGGAAATATCTAGTGGGGAAATAAACTGCTGCTCAACACCCTATAGTCCACAAGATAGTGCCCACAACAAAGACTTATCCGGCCCTGAATGTCAATAGTATCAAGATTGAAAACCCTAATCCTGTATCAAGAGAAGGATGATTGCATTTGCATCTTTCAGGTGATATTTCAAACTTTTCTAGAACACATGCATGCAAGATGCTTCAGTTATCACATAGTTATCACAAGATGCTTCAGTTATCACATAGCTTAATTGTTTTAAGTATACCTTGGGACTAATACTCTCTAAAATGAAATGTGATTGCATTTTTTCACTGAGCTTGAATTGAATGGGTTTTACATTTTGTGCTTAGAAACACTTTTGTTTGGTCACAATTCTGAGTCAAAGAATAATGATAGCTTTGGGAACAAAAGGGCAAAATATAAACACACTCAAAATTTTACTGATTCTGCTTCTCTGTTACAATCAGAGATGTCATTAGTGTGGCACATATATCTATATTCTTATACCATTTGTACTATTAAGCCAGAGCATTCCCAAAACATTTGCCAGGTCTATGCAATTAGAGCATAATTAAATAAATCATTTATCCTGACTGTGGCTCCTAGAGTGATCAGAATAATAGGGCTTAGAGACATATTTTCATATTGCCATTGAAGCCAAGTAGTGAAATCATGATCAAATGAACTGACCAAACATTTTTAAATTGCTCAATGTCTCTACAATTACATAGATTCATCTTAACAGTTCTCAGAACATTAAAAAAATTCCTCAGAACATTACTGTTCCTTTACAAATAATTTTACTGCCAAAAAAAAACCTTGATTTAAAAAAAATCTAGATTAAGCAGAGATAAAAAGTAAACAAACTAGTGATCTGAGAATTCATTGACCTCTAATGAACTGACTTTATTGAGGAATCTGGAATTTACTAAATAAAACCAGAGGGGAAAATAAACCTATGAAACCCCACAACTTTAGACTTGTCTGTTTACAGAGTAATACCTGTGGTTAAATCATATACCTTCATAGTAACTTTTGATTGTTTTCCTGAAAAAAAAGTGAAAATTCCATCAAGACAGGCAATGTTTAGCAAGGTGAGTTTTAAACTCATCAAATGAGTTTAAAAGTACAATACGCTTTTACAATAATTTGATATTCTTTTTCTACTTTAATTGAACTGTGTCATTGAGTTTTACATTAAGATTCATGAAGAACAGTTATTTGTAAAGCAACTTAAAATACAGCTGTGGCCATGTATGTGCTCAAAACAATTTTGCCTCCTTTGGATTCGGGGCACTCTGCACAGAAATGGAGGGAGAATTTTTTTCAGGTTGGTAGAGATAGTAGAGCTGTATTTTCTTTCAGTTTTGTAGAGATACACCAATTGGTTCTTTTCCTTGACTTCCTCACCACTTAAAAAAATCGGTCCTGAAAGTCAAAGCATTAAAAGTTCAAAGCATAAGCTGCTATCTATACTGAGAGTCACCTTGACAATTTAAGAGACTGACCCAGACTAACAGAAACTCAAAACTCTTTTTATTTCCTTCTCCTTCCAGCCCATGGGTCCCCATGACTATCACTGATTGGTCTCATTTTTTATCCTGAAGGGAAGTATTCCTTTCATTTTCTTACCTTTCAATACAACTTTCTTAGAGTAAGCTTCAGCTCAGAATATGTGAGCTGAATTTTTTTAAAACTCTCATAGAGTAAACCAGAGGTCTCCAAATGTCAATTAAAGAAGCTTAGAAACAACTTGCTGCCCATTTCTTTTAAAGGTCAACAGGGAGGTATTTTCCAGGATCCAATAAAAACTTGACCCCACCCCTCTTTCATGATTGATTAGAAAACAACATGCCATATCTTCCTGATTTAAAAAAGCAATTTTGGAGAGCAATACATTGACTCACTTTTTTCTGTAAACTGTGATTTACAAGTGTCATTCATTTTCTCCTCATATCAACCATAAAAATTAGTCACTATTTGACTTTACTAGTATTGGTATCATTCACGTTATCTCTGTCGGTGAGAGGCAGCTCCAGTAAATTGACCAAAATACAGATTTAAGATCAGAAGACCTGCGACTCTCTTTGCTGTATGTCTTTTCTGTATAAACTCAAACAAACTATGTTCTCTTTGAAAAAGACTCTGTTCCAGGATTGTTGTCAATAGAGGGGTCCTAAAATCAATATGTCATAGACTTACAGGGAGAACAAAACAATCTTGTTGCAGGACTCCTCTAAGGGCCGCTGCATCTGCTCTGAATTGCTGCCTGCAAATCACTTCTTAGATAAGGGGGTAGTCTAAATGTGGCAGTTTATCTGACCATGTATTCTGTACTAGCTGGTATAAATATTCTCCCATGCTACCACAATCATCGTGGGACTAGCTAGATCTTACCAGCATATTTGCCTGGCCACGTAGGATCCCTAAGTAATTAGACCAGAGAGAAATGCTGTTTGCCTCCAAACAAACAAGCATGGCTCCCTGATATACTCTAAGGCAACTGAAATACAAAACTACCGTGAAGTAGAAGAGACTTGTGAAGGCTTGGAGAAATATTTAACTGGCATTAGTATTAGTCTTTGGTACAGAGACATGCCATCTCAGAAACCCCCTTCTCTACCCTCTAAAGGCAGTTCCAGGCAGATCTTGGCTCAAAACTATTAGCATATAAAAGGGCCTAGGTGAGGTGCTGGGAGAGATTACCTGAGGGCATTTGACCCTTCCTACTTTCCATAACAGTGGGAGGGAGGTCTGAGTTGCAGGGGTATAAAACTAGCTTGCTTCCTCTCTCCCCTGCTCTTTTTGGGCTTCTTTTGGGCTCTCTCTTTGTGAGCTCACACCCTTCTTGGGAGTCTTGTCTTTGTCTCCTCTTTATAGGGCCTTTACACGTGGTGGCCGCCATCTTGGCCTATACGTGGCTGGGGTTCTAGCCTGGAATCCTAAGCACCAGGCTTTTCCTTTTGCTGATTTGTATGCCTGAACCTGTGATAAGTAAACCCTTTTAAACTGCATCGGATTCTTGAGTTTTCATCCATTCCTCGCAGGCTGGAGGTAGAAGGGAACTCGCTTCCCGGCACTGTTGAGGACCCTGGCAGAGCTGCTCGACACAATCTAACATAAGAGAAAGTGCCTATACAGTGCTTACCACATGATAAATTGTCTCTGACATTTTAAATGTTTGTTTATTTGGTTAGGCTGTGTTATTTATACTATTAGTAGTAGTATGATGATTGTGAAATTATTTTGATTCACAGTACTGTGGGTATTTTCTGAAGGACTTATAACCTAGTGTAGTAAAGTAGAATTAAAATTTAGGTCTTTGGAGAAGAAGCTACGGTGGACCAACTAGATTCTTCCTATGCCTACCCTCTACATTCTGAACAAAGCTTTCATCTCCCAGCTGCTGGTGATATTTGTGCTGGAAAATCCACAGCACATCTTTTTTAGGGACTGCCATAGACTTGTGGGAAGCTGTCTTCTCAAAGGTCACTGCAGGCCATCCGAACAGTCCGAGCAGTGCTGAGGAAACCAGGAAGAGCCAGGAATGAACCTGGGATTGCTGAATGCAAAGCATACACTCCAGCCCTTGGAGCTGTTTCTCCAGCCTAAGTATGGGGGAGGGTGGAGCAGGGGGAAGGATTGAAGCCAGGTCTTATGAGTACAAGGCATTCACTTTACCTTGTCACATCCCTTTGCTACCACCTCACTTCTGGACAGTACTGAAAGCCCATCCAGCTCCATAGACCTCCCTAGACCTGTAGGATTGCAGAAATCTCTATCATGATCACAGGATATTTTATTTTGCCCCTGTGCCTACTCCGGCTTCCCTCACCTTTCATAGGTGCTGATTTTCCCAAAAGCACACCCCACCTCTCATATCCACCCTTACGCCCCAGGGCGCACACACACGCACACACACACACACACACACACACACACACACACACTGACTGCATTAAGCCTCCCACACATAAATCACAGAGTTTCCCAGGAACCAGACTTAATACAGTCTCCTGACTTCAAATTCCATGTTCTTGGCACAGCAGTACATGAGAGGGTGGGCAACATTTCTTCACAATAAAACTTTATCGCCTGCCAAGTTATCAGCAGATCTCTTAAGAACAAAAAAATAGAATTTGTAATTTTAGTTACTTGCCGGACAGCATCAGGATCATGAAGAACTGGGCCCAAGGCAAAAATTATACACTCAAAATATTCTCTGCTGTCTCTTTTGTGCTAGGAGGTACAAAACAAAATAAAACTGTTCCTTTCTATTAAGGAACTTATAAACAAAATTCCCAGGATGGGAATTCTCTTTAGGGAGAACAGACACGGCTGTTGCCCAGAGCTTCTGCTTCAGAGTTTGTCCTCCATCACAGTGCACAACAAAAGCATGGATGACAGCCTGCAGAATGGCCACAAACAACACACGAAAAGTCACAGCTTTGTCTTTGGGAATCACTTGAATCGTACCTTTTCCAGGGGTCTGCCTAGAGTAGTTTGTGTTTCCCTGACTAGCATTGATTGATTGTCTAAGAAGAATCCTAAGTCAAGATGAGCTCAATTTTCTCTTCCAAAAATTTGAACTTTTAAAAAGAAAAATCCAGAAACTAGTTACCTTAATAATGTGAAACTAAAGAAAAGGAATCACTAACAACTCTTAAGATGTTGGGAGTAAACCTGCTTCCAAAGGCCTGGACCCAACACTTTCTTGGATTGTGAAAGCTACAATATCCATTTCCCAGGGATTCTGCTGAAGTGAGTTGAGGTAAAATATGTTACATCAAATTCAAAGAAGCTTCACCCTTGCAAGTTTGATTAAGCTGTCATTAATCCTCAGAAATTTTGATTAAGACTGACGGAGAACATCCATCTAAACTCTCCTACATAGTGATATTGTGAAACAAGACACTTGTGGAAAAAAAGTTGTCTTTCTCTTTCAGTGTTATAGAACAAAATCATGAAAACAAAGTTTGAAGCAGTCTGGAGATATTTTTTTAGCAACCAAAGACTTTCATTAGGTCACATCATTTTCTTTTCAAAAGATCTATTAGCTTTATCTAACTTTTCCATCAGCAGAATTCTATGTTACCTACCACATGAGCTTTCTCTGACCTGGTCAGATCTCTTCCTACTCCTTTCATATTCTCTGACCACTTTGTTCTTCTCAAATATATGCCAACTTCAGGGCCTTTATACTTACATCCCCTATTAGGGCATGTAACACTATCTACTTTTTTCTTCAGGTCCTTGCTCAAATCTCAACAAGTCCTTCACTGGCCACCATATTTTCTTAGTTTAAAAAGTGCTTTTCTGTTCTCTTGGGCTCTCCCTCACTCTCTTTTTCTTTCTCTCAATCTCTCTCTCTCTTGTGTCTCTCTCTTTATTTACTAACCCCTCCTTTCATATTCTACTTCATTTTTCTTCTAGGGCTTAAGCTACCTGACATTATATTATGGAACCGACTGCACACTTCTTAGTTGTCACCCTAACAGACTGTAATCTCAATTACAGTCATGAATTGACCTATGATTCTTCATGTGGATTCCACCTCATTTAGAAATACCTTAAACAAAGAAGGCTCTTCGTTTATATTTATTAATAACTTTGGTGCATAAATAAACAAAATCTAAAACATTTAGATTTTGAAGACTGAGACATTTCCATTTAGAGGCAAATGACATGAGAGTATGCATCTCTCATTTTTACAATGATAATAGACATATCTCCTGATGGTAGGCTGAGGCACAGAAGGGGAGCAGTATTTCTTTCTAATATCATTTTAGCACATGCTTGCTGTGGGAGCTGATATTTAGTTCCTTGAGTCTTCAGAAAGTTAGAGGGCCTTGACACAGGTTGGTCACAAAGTCAAACGATTCTAATGGCCAAACCCAAAGCAAAGCAGCAAGCTGCACTGACAAGGACAATGTGAGGTAGTGAAAAGCTAATGGCAAAGAACAGGAGATGAGACCCAGGAAGCCAGAAAGATGTCACATTAGGTGACACCCGATGAGGAGTAAGGGAGACAGCTCAAAAGCCTGGTTCACATGCCAAAGATTGGGTGTGGTCCAGTTGGAAAAAAAAATAGAAAAACACCTGCATATACAGCTGACAGCTATCTCTTAAACGGCTTGACCTTCTTGCTCAATGACATTTTCTAATAACTCTGCATACATTAACTGGGCACGTTCTCTTCTAGATTTGAAATCTAGTGCAGAATGTGTGATTTTGACTGTTTTACTCCATAATGTCACTCCACCTGCAAAATACTTCCCCTTAACTTCAAAGATTCATATTAAATTTTATGTCTCACAAAATAAAATTTCTGAGTTTTATGACCTTCTTTAAAGTCCATTTGTTTGCAATAGAGTGGGCTGTGGCAGTGTTACAGCTATCATTCTGATTTATATCACAGTGGAGGGTTAGATTGTAGTCTGATCTCTAAGCAAATATGGTTTCAGTACAGCAAACCTGGAGGCACTCAGGCCATCTAATAGCAAGTGCTTTTCCTGACATTCTTACCAAGCCCACTGGATGCATGAGAAGACCAGCTAGGTTATGTGGATTTGGATGAGCATGTGCCCCAAAAAGATAGAACAGGCTGGAAAGATAGCACACAGGTTTAGGTACTTGCTTTGCATAAGACTGATCCCCAGCATCACATATGGTCCCAAAAACATCCCCAGGAAGGAATGATCCCTGAGCTCAGATCAGGAGTAAACCCCTGAGCACCGCCAGGTGGAGCCCCCAAACCCCAAAGAGATATATTTACCATTACCAAAGTTTTATTATATAAAGTCCAATATGTGATGATAAATTCCTAACATGTGTATGTCCTTGTGTTACATTCTCAAGAATCTAGAAGCTCGGTAGGCAATATATAAAAGATCTATCCTTATTTTATTTTGATCTGGAATTATGCTATTTGCAATTAAATATAAAGTAACATTACCAAGAACAACAAAATATTAAAATGGACCCTTATGTGAAAATAGGTATAATCTTTCTGAGAGAAAAAATATGTCAAAAGCCTAAAATATGCACTACTCTCTGAGCTAATAATTTTGTTATTAGAAATTCAGACCGAGCAATAATCATAGATACACTGAAAATAATAATCACAAACATGCTGTCATTGTGTGATATAAAAATTTGTGACATAAACATCTACTAATGGGGGTGAATAAAACAAGCCATGAGCTTCCATGTAGGGACTTCTATAAAGCCACTAACACATTGAAAAATTAAACTTTTTCAGGGCTCTTAATAGTAACAACATAATATTTTAAATTTTAATATACATTATATTTTAATAAGCATAATGTCAATTTGATTAAAACAGATATACAAGTGGTACTCCAACAAAATTTCTGGAAATAAATATTAGAATATTTTAGTGGTTGCTCCAAAGTATTTGAATTACAAATTACTAGTTGCTTTATGAATCTATTCTATAAAACTGCTATAATAAATGCATATTGCCTTTTAATGAAAAAAATGCTATATATTTTTAACTACATGATAAATTAAGGGTACATTCTGTGCAGAAGATTGAAAAGAAAATCAGCTGTTCACTGCCATGACCGAGAATAATTTGTGTGATACCTCTTATAGAGATAGTTCTATCTTGCCACCTTGAAATGATAATAAATAACAACCACTCTTAAAACGAAGCAGTGTCAGTGCAACAATGGGAAGCCAAAGTAATATTAATAGTCCCAAAGTCATATGTCAAGTAAATGCAAAAAGTTCCCTAGAGAAAAAGCAGGTAGAATAAATAATCAAGACTAGAAAACTGTACTTTGGTAAATAGTTCTCTTTGCAGCACAATGTTTCAACAGCATTTAAGATATTAATCACTGTACTAGTTTTTTGGGGGTAGAGGGCAGTCACAGCTATTTTGTCTACATAAGCAAATTAACAGGGTCTCACAACAAGCCAGATGACCCCCGCCCCCCACTCAGTGAGGGCTGCCGTCTTCCACATCGAACTTCCCTCTCGTCAGAACTCCACCCAACAGCAGACGAGCCTATCAAAGCCCCAATCGTCCACACCCACCCTGCAGCAGTTTTTTTTTTTCAATCCGCCCAGGTATGCTGATTCAGAGACTTACAGACATGGAGCAGAGCTGCTACTTTCTCCCCTGTGCCCAGCCGCTCACAAGGCACCCAGGAGGGATGGCGGGTTCTAGCCCTGGGCTCTCTACCCCAGCAGGGCCTCACAACAAGCCAGATGACCCCCCCCCCCCCCCCCACACTCCATGAGGGCCACCATCTTCCACATCGGACTTCCCCTCTCGTCAGAACTCCACCCAACAGCAGAAGAACCTATCACAGCCTGGCTCATCAATAAATGCTGTATTTAGAGGTGACTACAAGAGTATGCCACCCACATGGCAAGCCTGGCAAGGTGCCCGTGTCGTATTTGATATGCCAAATACCAGTAACACTTACATTAGGTCATTCCCATGACCTAATATAATTTTCTGAGGCTCTTTATGTTCCTGGAGCAAGCAGATGCCCTTGGGACCTACTAGCATGAGACAGGACATATGGAGATATTACTGGTGCCCACTCAAGCAAATAGATGGTGAACGGGAAGATAGTGATAGTGATTAAAGGACTTATTGTATTTGAAAGTTTACAAATCGACTCCACCTTTCTCCCTGCATTAAGATAAGCCTCAGAGACCTGGGTCCTACCAAAGAAGGATGAGAATGCTATTTGCTACTCCCAAAGAGGAATCAAAAGAGCTGTGTTTGGAATATCACACCTCACTCAAGTGAGAGAAGAAATCTGGAGTTCTGACCTCTGTCGACGATCCAGAGTCAGGGGTGCTGTCTCATTTGCCAAGGCATCGAAAATCAGATGGGCTGGACATGTAATGCGATTTGGAGATGATGCTGGACTAGAGCCATTACCGACTGGATCGCATGGGATGTCAAAAAATCACATGGCTGCCCACCTACAAGATGGTCAGACTTCTTGTCAAGACCCTGAATTAACAGTTTGAGACTCTGCGTATTCCTGAAGCAAACAGATGCCATTGGGCTACACTGGCACGTGATGGGTCAAATAGAAACGTTACTGGTGCCCGCTCAAGCAAACTGACGAATAACGGGATGTCAAGTGATCAAATGATCAGGTGATGCACATACATGTCACATATATATCTATATATATATATATATATATATATATATGCATACATATATCCTTCCAAATGTAACCTCCTTCCTTTTTTCTTTTTCTTTTGCAGAATAGAGCCACCTGCTGAGGTGCATGAAGTGTTACTACAAAAAATTTGGGCAGGGAGTTAGAGGGGAGTGAGGGATTGTGGTAACCCTAGGAACCCCAGAAATCCAACATGTACTTTTGAGTCATCTCCTTGTCCCTTAACTTCAAATCTTTAATTCCTCCCTATCCCAAGTTTTCATATAATGTAATACAAATAAATATAAACTCACATTTATTTAGCAACTACTGCATATGTACCCATACTCACAGCTTATTGTTAAATATAAAAATAGTTTTTTTGTGTGTATTTATTTTTATGTAGCATTTAGCTGGTAATTTTCCTGCCTTCTGGTTATCTAGTTGTAATAGAGCCTAAGTTTTCTATTTTTGCTTCCTAAGGAAAAACAGAAGGAAACTGAGTTTTATTGGTACACGTCACTGCTAAGTTTATGAACCTCTCTTTTGCACTTAAATCACATTGACTATAAATTGATTAAAGAAGAAAGGTGTCAAAGTAGAGAGCCATAAAAATGTCATCTTTTAACTAAAAAAGTTTCTGCACCTCAAAAGAAACAGTGACCAAGAAACAAAGACAGTCCACAGAATGGGCAAGAATATTCACCCCAATACCCATCTAATAAGGGATTAATTTCCAGGATATATCAGGCACTGGTAGAACTTTTACAAGAAGAAAACAGTCAACCCCATCAAAAAATGGGGGAAGAACTGAACAGAAACTTCGACAAAGAAGAAATCCGCATGGCCAAAAGGCATATGAAAAAATGCTCATCATCATTAACCATCAGAGATGCAAATCAAAACAACAATGAGATATCATCTCTTATCACAGAGACTGGCACATATCCAAAAGAACAAGAACAACAAGTGCTGGCGTGGATGTGGAGAGAAAGGGACTCTCATCCATTGTTGGTGGGAATGTTGACCGGTACAGTCTTTTTTGGAAAACAATATGGACATTCTTCCAAAGACTAGAAATTGAGCTCCCGTTTGACTCAGCCATACCACTCCTGGGTATATAACCTGGGAAGCCAAAAACACACAACGGAAACACCATCTGCACTTTTATTTTCATAGCAGCTTTATTCACAATAGCCAGAATCTGGAAACAACCAGAGTGCCCGAGAACTGATGACTGGATAAAGAAACTGCGGTACATCTACACAATGGAATACTATGCAGCTGTTAGGAAAAACAAAGTTATGAAATTTTCCTATAAATGGATGGACATGGGAAGGAACATGTTGAGTGAAATTAGTCAGAAGGAAAGAGAGACACATAGAATGACTGCATTTATTTGTATGACATAAATATATCAGGTGGTCTTACCAAAAGTGGAAATTACCGCAAATGTGAGGGAGTCAGAGATTAGGTGATACAGGACTCCTCTAAGAGCCTCTGCATCTGCTCTGGATTGCCTCCTGCAAATCACTTCATAGATAAGGGGTAGTCTAAACATGGGAGTTTATCTGACCATGTATTCTGTACTAGCTGGTATAAATATTCTCTCATGCTACCACAATCATCGTGGGACTAGCTAGATCTTACCAGCATATTTGCCTGGCCACATTGGATCCCTAAATAATTAGACGAGAGAGAAATGCTTTTTTCCTCCAAGCACACAAGCATGGCTTCCTGATAACTCAAAGGCAACTAAAATACAAAACTACCGTGAAGTAGATGAGACTTGTGAAGGCTTGGAGAATTTATTTATTTATTTATTTTTTGCTTTTTGTGTCACACCTGGCAATGCTCAGGGGTTACTCCTGGCTCTGTGCTCAGGAATTACTCCTGGCGGTGCTCAGGGGACCATATGGGATGCCGGGATCGAACCTGGGCCGGCATAGGCTGGCTGCGTGCAAGGAAAACGCCCTACCCGCTGGGCTATCACATTAGCATGTAAAAGGGTCCAGGTTAGGTGCTAGGAGAAATTACCTGAGGGCATTTGACCCTCCCTGCTTTCCATAATAATGGGAGGGAGGTCTGAGTTGCAGTGGTTTAAAACTAGCCTGCTTCCTTTCTAGCGCTCTCCTTTCTGGGCTCTCTCTTTGTGAGCTCACACCCTTCTTGGGAGTCTTGTCTTTTGTCTCCTCTTTACAGGGCCTTTACACGTGGTGGCCGCCATTTTGGCTACACGTGGCTAGGGTTCTAGCCAGGAATCCTAAGCACAGGATTTTTCTTATTGTGGATTTGTATGCCTGAACCTGTGATAAGTAAAGCCTTTTAAAACTGCATCGGATTCCTGAATCTTCATCCATTCCCTGCCGGCTTCAGAGGTAGAAGGCAACTCGCTTCCCAGCACTGTCGGGGACCCTGGAGGTGTTCCCTGACAGTTAGGTAAGACAGAGAAGGGAACATGTGTGAATAAATGTTGAAAGGGCTGATACCAACATAGAACTGAGCATTAAAGACAGGCAAAAAAAAATGCACATGCTGGCTTCCAAGTGTATGTAGTGCAACCCACAATATGTAGGAGAAGGAAGGGAGAGAGAGAGGAAAAAAAAAAGAGATAAAGAACCTGCCATTTAGGCAGACTATGGGAGGGGAGGGAATTGGGGACATTGGTGGTGGGAAATGGGCACTGGTGGAGGGCGGGTGCTGGAACACTATGTGACCGAAACCTCCAAATATGAATAACTTTGTAATTGTATATCTCACGGTGGTATAATAAAATGTTTAATTAAAAAATAAATAAATAAATTTTAAAAACTTTAAAAAAATTAAAGTGTTTTGATTTGAGTTTCCCAAGAAGTAGATTTTGAGGCAAAGAACTTATTTTTATAATTTAAATTTTCTTTTTATGAGAGGGTAGTTAAAATACTATTAATAATGGTTTCTCTTGGGCATAAGTAGAAAAGCACACCCATCAGGTAGCAGTGTATCTGACTTCCTCTTCCATGAACCCCCACCCCATACCTTCCACACTCCTTATCCCTACATCCCCACCACCCAACTCAATTGTGTAGATCAATGCCCCCATAAGTTGGTTGCCTTTGGATCTTTCTTGCTACCTTTCTTGTTAAGGCGTACATTCGGGAAAGATCATTCTTTATCTGTCCCTTTCATTCTGACAGATTTCATTCACATTCATAAATACTTTCCTATCACATATTTCATGAAGAATTATTCATGATATCCTTTATCAGATATTGCCAAACTTATTTGGTTTAATGTCTCGCTATCAGGGGAAAAATATCTCTCCGCTTACACTACACCCCAAAATCTACCTTCTTTAAGTGAAAAACAATAACAAAAAACCTCCAAAAAAAAACCCTCCAAATGCAGTCAAGGTTTCTATTTTTACCCTATATTCCGGTACCCCTGAGAGGGTATATCACCCACTTAGGGAAAACACCAAAATCCACTCTTATTTCAGTTAACTAAAATGTTGGTAGCAAACAACTATTGAACTTTTGTCATCACTGAAGCCACTAGACTTAATATATGGAAAATGTTATATGACCAGTCTTTTAATAAGAAAATTACATGGAAAAAAAGTGTGGTTTCTTACCATTTCTGGGAACGCTTCAATGCAATCTGGCCCTGTTGTACCAGGACTATGCATTTCCTCACACAAATGGAAAATGGAAAGAGATTCTTCAACTCCTTCTCAAAGACACCTAGCTAAATCAGATGACTCCAAGCTCTAGCTCTAGCATCACCTACTCACCCTTCTAAGCCCATCTCTAGGCATATAAGACATTGAAGATAAAGGCCTTTCTATAAAGTCTACTGCTTTTTTGTGTTGTGAAAGACATGAGGAACCTTCAAGTTTTTCAGAGCTGTGAAGAGCCACTTTACAGCTTCAAGACAGAAATGATAAGCCTCCCTTCCATCTGAATTGCAGTTAAAGCAGTACCCAGCAAAACATATCATTTAATCCTTTTCAATAAAACACATAGAAAGTTTTTAAAGATGGAAATTCTGTGGTGACAAGGCCAAACTAAATATATTTCATGGTAAATGGCACCTATCTCATACCACAAAATCAGCTGAAATACAGTCATGTTTCACATTCCATCTATTTCTTAAAAGCAACTCTTTCCACCTTAGTAAGGTAAATTAAAGATATAAGAATATTATCCTATGAACAGTATTAAATAAGTATTTATTAAATAAGAACTGTATTAATGGGTCAGAGTGATAGTACAGCGGTAGGGGCGTTTGCCTAGCATGCAGCCCACCTGGGTTCGATCCCTGGCATCCCATGTGGTTCCCCAAAGCACCGCCAGGAGTAATTCCTGAGTGTAGAGTCAGGAGTAACCCCTGAGCATCGCCGGGTGTGACCCAAAAAACAAAAAAAAAGTATTAAGTAAGACTTTGGAGACAGAGAGGAGGATAGTGATTGCACAATAGGGAATGCAATTAAGGCCACTAAGCTACATATATTAAAAGTGTTAATATGGTAATTCTCATGTTATTTGTACTTTTTCATAAATAAAAATAAATTCTTATTTCAAATAGACATTTATTTTCAATGAAAGCATCCTGATTTACAAAGTTTTTCAGGAGGCATACAATGTCGCAACACCAGTCTTACCACATGTCCCTAGGGTTATTGCCATCCCAGCTTGCTCCTTTGGCAGGCATATAGGAAAATTTAAGATTTTAAATAAATAGTAAATTTTTTCCTGTCTCACTCCATCATCACAAAAAATAAATAAAAAAAGAAGAAAAGAACAGGTTCGGAGTGATAATCCAGCAGGGATGTTACTTGCCTTGCACATGCTTGGCCCATATTTGATCCCCTGCACCCTACATGGTTCCTTGAGCCTACTAGGTGTGATACCTGTGCATGGAGCCGGAACTAGGACCTTAGCACTCCTGGGCATGGCCCAAAAATAAAAATAAAGAAAAATATAGCAAACTGCTGTATTTTTATAGTAAAGTGTTGTATTTTATTGTTAGGTAAAAATTAGCTCTTTTGAACCATTATCTATTACTACTCTGTTAATTTTTGAAGTTTTGAGGAATAACCAGAAGAAAAAGATATAATTTTCTTGCTAATCTCCTATTGACTCAACATTTTCCACATTTCACTGCCCTGTAAGTCTAAATGTGCTTCATAATAAACTTCACTTGATCACTTGACATGCCGTTATTCATCGATTTGCTCGAGCGGGTACCAGTAACATTTCCATTTGACCCTATCGTGTGCCAGTGTAGCTCAATGGCATCTAGTTGCTTCAGGAATACGAAGAGCCTCAAACCATTCGGTCAGGGTCTTGACAAAGAAGTCTGACCATCTTGTAGGTGGGCTGCCATGTGAACTTTTGACATCCCGTGAGATCCAGTCAGTAGCAGCTCTAGTCCAGCGGTCGTCTCCAAATCGCATTACATATCCATCCCACCTGATTTTCAATGCCTTGGCAAACAAGACAGCGTTCATAATAAACATGAACACATAAATAGGCATTATTTTACTGAGGCTAGCATTTATATTTAATTTAAGCTTCATGTCAAAAACCTGCTTACTAAAAATTGAGCAAAGGTAATAAAAATATACTCAAATATATAAATATGCCATTTGGGGAAGCAGAAATGGAGGATTTGTTTAAAGTTACTGCTCAATTGGCATTGACAATTCAGGAAAAGAGGGACGTTGTGTTTGGATGCTCTATTAAACGGGGCCTTGAAAAAAACCAAGGAAGCAGTTCATTTAACATGTATTTCTCATTGACCTTGTGAGGTGTCCATCCAGCATCTTTAACAAAAGAACACTCTGAATAAGTACATCCTCTTCCTGTTGAATTTCTATGTCCTTATAAACCACTCAAGCTTCACCTTTGTGGTTAATGTATCATCAGAATCTACTTCCAGGCATTTGTGGATAGCCTTGTGGCAGCTTCCAATTACCATAGTATATATGCTTTGCTCTCATGCTCATCTCATTACCCAAACCAAATACTCTCCTTACTAAGAGTAAAGTTGCTTCATGTAAGACTCCCTTTCAAAATCTGTTAACTTAGGCATCTTTCGTGATGCTGGAGTAAAATGTTTAACATCTTAGTCTTAATTTTGTACAATAAACGTACCTCATTCAAGCATACTAAATTAATAGCACTCTCATGCAACCCACTCTTCCTTATTTCCCAAAATAACTGCTCATATAGGTAAAAATACCATGATTGAAGGAAGAGGAAACACACTTGAAATTTAAGGCTGACTATGCAGACTTAAAGGCACCAGTTTATCATTAAAACTTTGCTGAAGACAAAGGCATTAAAGAAACAATATTTTTAACAAGTTCTGATCTGGAACTAAAATGAAAATCTAGAAAAAAACAAAAATAAAATTTTCCAATTTGTATTGCAAACTACAGCATGCAAAAAGGAGAGAGAGAAGGAAAAATGCCTGCCATAGAGGCACGTTGGGGTGCAGTGGGGTGTTGCAGGACTCCTAAGGGCCGCTGCATCTGCTCTGGATTGCCTCCTGCAAATCACTTTGTAGATAAGGGGGTAGTCTAAATGTGGCAGTTTATCCGACCATGTATGCCGTACTAGCTGGTATAAATATACTCCCATGCTATCACAATCATCGTGGGACTCCGCTAGATCTTACCAGCATATTAGCCTGGCCACGTAGGATCCCTAAGTAATTAGACCAGAGAGAAATGCTGTTTGCCTCCAAACAAACAAGCATGGCTCCCTGATATACTCTAAGGCAACTAAAATATAAAACTACAATGAAATAGAAGAGACTTGTGAAGCCTTGGAGAAATATTTAACTGGCATTAGTATTAGTCTTTGGTACAGAGACATGCCATCTCAGAAACCCCCTTCTCTACCCTATAAAGGCATTTCCAGGCAGATCTTGGCTCAAAACATTAGCATACTAAAGGGCCTAGGTGAGGTGCAGGGAGGGATTACCTAAGGGCATTTGACCCTCCCTGCTTTCCATAACAGTGGGAGGAAGGTCTGAGTGGCAGAGGTATAAAACTAGCCGGTTTCCTCTCTCCCGCACTTCTTTGTGGGCGCTCTCTTTGTGAGCTCGCACCCTTCTTGGAAGTCTTGTTTTCTTCCCCTTTACAAAGCCTTTACACGTGGTGGCCGCCATCTTGGCCTACACATGGCTGGGGTTCTAGCCTGGAATCCTAAGCACCGGGCTTTTCCTTTTGCTGATGTGTATGCCTGAACCTTTGATAAGTAAAGCCTTTTTAAAACTGCATCGGATGCCTGAGTTTTCATCCATTCCTCGCCGGCTTCGGAGGTAGAAGGGAACTTGCTTCCCAGCACTGTCGGGGACCCCGCGGCACGCCCGACAGTGGGGGGATGGTGACTGAAGACATTGGTGTTGGGAACTGTGAACTGATGGAGGGATACGTGTTGGAACACTGTATGACTGAAACTGAATCGTGAACAGCTCTGCAACTGTCTAGCTCATGGTGATATAAATACTAATAAATACATTAGTACTGGTCCAGAGAGATATGACATGGGTTAACATGGGTTAAAGCACGTTCCTTATACGTGGCCAATGCTGGTTTGATCCCTAGCATCACATATGGTTCACAAACACCATCAGGAGTGATCCCTGATTACAGAGTCAGGAGTAAGCTAGGACTGTATGGTTCCCAGGATGACATATAGTCCCCTGAGCCCCACAAGGAATGATTCCTGAGCACAGAACCAGGATTTAAAACCTGAGCACTGCTGGGTGTGACACCCAACTGAAAAAAAAATAATAAGTAGTTATTCTTGTTGTAGTAGTTAAAGCAAAACAGAACAGTTAAGAGCAAGTGATGAAAGGATGATAAAAGTAGAGACAAAAACTTAATAAAAATAGATCTTGGATAGGGACCACCCATTCCATTCTACACACACACACACACACACACACACACACACACACACACACACACACCATCAAAATGCCCCCTCCATCTCACATTCTATCCCACCTTTCCCAACCCCACTCCCAGCCCTGCTGCTCCAGGTAACAGTGTTCCTAAAGAGGAAAATGAATTTGGAGCAGGAAAAAAAAGGTAAGAGAACATGACAGTCATCCTTTTTTTTTTTAGTTGAGTCACCATGAGATACACCATTACAAAGTTGTTCATGGTTGGTTTCAGTCATACAATGTGCCAACACCCATTGCTTCACTAGTTTTCCCAGTACATATTTCCAGGACATTTCCTACCACCAATGTCCCCAGTTTCCCTCCCACCACCCCTACCACTCCCAAACTGTTGCTCCATGGCATCACTTTATTTTTTCCTCTCTCTGTCTCACCTGTTCCTGCTCTCACACATTTTTTCTCACACTCTCTTTCCTTTTGGGCATAATGGTTTGCGATAAAAGTACTGAAAGGTTTTCATGTGTAACCCTTTACCAGGGTTTATTTGGAGGTGTTTATAGAGTATGCCTCCCGCGGCAACTAGCAAGCTGCCGTGTTGTATTTGATATGCCTGCCGTAACAATTATATTAGATCATTCTCATGCGTAATATAATGGTTTGAGGGCTTATGTTCCTGTCCAAGCGTGCCTGGCTCATAGCATGTGACAGGACTATTGAGATATCTGGTGCCCCGCTCAGCAAATGAGATCGGGAAGTCGTGTCGTGTCTGACCCTTTACCTACTTTCAGCTCTCAGTTCTTGTTCAGAATAATCATTTCCAACTATCATTATCATAGAGGTCCCATCTCTGGGCTGCCAACCCCAACCCCCCAACCTGTGGCAAGCTTCCAACTATGGACCAGACCTGCTGGCCTTTATTCTACTGTTCTTGGGAATTCATCTCATACTATGTTTTTATATACCTAAATGATTGCTAAGTGCCATATCTTTCTATGACTGCCCCTCTCCTTCTGACTCATTTCACTCAGCATGATACTCTCCATGTCATCCACTTATAAACAAATTTCATGACTTCATTTTTCCCAGTGACTGTGTAGCATTTCATTGTGTAGACAATGAAATGTATTGTGTAGTTTCTTTAGCAGTCATCTGTTCTCAGGAACTCAGGTTATTTCCAGATTCTTGCTATTGCGAATAGTGTTTCAATGAATATAGAAGTGCAGAGGGCTTTTCTGCTGTGTTTTTGGGCCCCCAGGGTATATTCCTAGACATTATCCTCTTTTTCTAATCACAAGAGAGGCCTTGTGAGACAAGAGATAATCATGTCAGTATATGAAATCACCGTCCATAGTACAGGTCAAGCAGATAACCAGCACTTAGATGCTCATTAGATAAATAAGTTAATCTGCTACTCAAACATATATGCGTGACTCTATGCAGGTATCCTTGCCTAGACCATGACTCAATTAGAAAAGCACTTGCCTTGTACGTGTGAGATCGTGCATTTGGTCACTGGCACTATTTATATATTGACAACATTCATGCGTAGGATAAAAAGACAATAAAGAAACTTCAATTGTCCATTTTATAAAAATAACCAATATAGTTGAGGAGTAGTGACTGGGAAGTTGATTATACAAGATGGAATAATTATAAATGAAGTAAAGATCAGCAATAGATTAGAATATTCTCAACATTACTCCAGTCTACATTTATTATTGTCCCACTTAAGTCAAGTGTATTAATTTCCTAGAGCTGTTATCATAAATTACTATCATGCTAGTGGTTTGAAACTATGACAATGTGTTCTCTCACAGTTCTAGAGGCCAAAAACCCCAAATCCACATGTCAGCAGAGCAAATTTATCCTAAGCCTCTGTTATTTTCTATTGGTTTCCAGCAGCCCTTGAAACTGCGTAACTCTGTTGTCTGTCTTTATCTGTACCTAACCATGTACTGTCTCTGTTTCTCTAAAGAAAATTATGATTACATGGACATTAAAGGCAAACTAAATTCAGAGTAATCTCCTCTCAAGATCCTTGACTAATAACATCCACAAAGTCCCTATTTCCAAATAAAGTAACATTCACAGGTACTGGAAATAACTGAAAATATCTTTCTTTTCTCAAAGTGGGGATGCATAAGTTGTCATTTTACACCAAATCATCCTAAAATCCTACACAGTGCAGCTTTGGAGTCTATGCATAATCTAATTGAAGCTAATCAAAAGCAATGCAAAGTGTGAAGCTCTTTTTTCTTACAGACTGTATTAGTAGATACTTCTTTATGGCTTTTTTTTTAAACTGCACATCATAAAATCCTAGCATTTGCAGATCTGTGCAATAGGAACAGGGAGTATATGTAGCTGCAGGATTGAAATAGTGTTGGTGCAGCCTGTGTAGTTGAGACAGAACGTTATGATATTTTAGGAACTTTGAGAAATTATAGACACAAACCAGGAACTTTCAGCAATCATCTCTGAAATGAAATGTACCCGGCCAGCATTGGAGGGTGTGGGCAGGTGTAGGATGCAGAATCAGGATGAAGACAGATGTCCCCTTAGTCACTGCTGCCTAAGGGTATTCCCAGTTCTTTAGCTAAATGGGCTATCATCCACCCCCACCCTAGAGCAATGACTGAATTAAGATCTGTATTCTAAATTTGTTCTTAAAGTACTTCATAATTTTCAAATAATTTATAGTTCATCTAAGGTTTTGTTGCAACTCATAATCTAATGCCTTTTTAGTTTACACTAAATCCTAAAGTAATGGGGAAAATAGACCCTTCGGAGGTCAAAGAAAATGTTATTTGACTAGAAAGACCACTTAAAACTTGCTGTTAGCACATTGCTCAGAGCAGAGAGAACTGCCTGAAGCAGGGTTTTATTTTTTTTTCTCTTTGGGTCCATCCAGCAATGCTCAGGGGTAAGTCCTGGCTCTGCACTCAGGAGCTACTCCCTGATGGTGCTTGGGGACCATATGGGATGCTGGGGACCGAACCGAGGTCGGCTGTGTGCAAGGCAAACGCCCTACCCACTGGACTATCACTCCGGCCCCTGAAGCAGGGATATTTTTACCAGTTTGTCCAATACCTTTGATATATCCTAAGATATTGAAGACTAAGTGCCAAGATTTGGTGATATGGCCCTTAGTCATATATCAAATTTTATATTTTTAAGTCTAAAAAAAGGAAAGGAACAGTTTGAGGTTCTTCATATTCCTGAAGCAACCAGATGCCATTGGGCTACATTGGCACGTAACAGGGTCAAATGGAAATGTTACTGGTGCCCACTCGAGCAAATCGATGAATAACTAGATTCAAGTGATCAAGTGATCAAGTGAAAAACAGGAAACATATGGTCACCTTAAAACTACATGTATGCATACAAAGGCATGAATATTTTTTCAATTTAATGATGCTACACTGTTATTTGTAAATGTGCAGTCCTTCTTAGACTTACCCAAATAAACTAACCCCATCTTTCTAGAAAAGACAATGCCCTACTCCTTTTTGTATTTCCCACAGTATCTAGCACAGCTCCTGTTAGACAGTAGTCCATGATTAATGGTAAGTGCAAGGCTACACTAAATGGTTTCTCCTTGTGAAAGTGCTACCTATACATATGTGATTATCTGAAGGACTTTATGTTGGGTTAACACTACTCAATGTTTTCCCTATGTTAAGTAGCAATAAAAGCCAAATTTGTATTCTACCAAATTAGGCTGGTATACTCTGTGTCATTTGTAAAATAAGGTTATGAATTGTTCCTACCTCAGAGTGTTGTTGTGAAGTTTAAATTAGTTCTCATTTCAGAGAGTGTCCAGAAAAGTATCTGATATATAAACATTTTCAGTAAAGCTGATTTTATTATTCACTATCCTCAAAGATATAGATGACTTTGAAGGAATAAACACATTAACACAATATTTATTCATCTTTGTAAGGGTGATAATGTCTTTCAACTAATTGAGGTTATATCATTAAGTATGCGGTTGATTTTTCAGTTCTTGAGTATCAATGTACCAAATTTTTTTTATTTACAAAAAAAAATTTGCGTACCAAAAAATGTTATCTAAGAGTGCATCTTAGATACACAGAACTGAAGAAAAGATAACTCATGCCTTTATCTTTGTAGCTTGCTCATGAAACTTATACTTTAGTATGAAAAAATATTAAATTTTTTTCATTAAAATGCTTTTTTGGATATTTTAGGACCAGAGAGATAGTACAGAAGTTATTTAACTTTTGCCTTGCATATGGCCAACCTTAGATTAATCTGCAGCACCATATATGGTTCTGTGAGCACCACAAGAAGTGATCCCTGAGTACAGAGCCTGGAGGTGTCCTGAGCACCACAGGGTGGCTTTCAAGTCCCCCATCCTCATCATCATCAATATATTTTCAGATAATATGACTATGAGAAAAATCAAAAGTATACAATAAAACATAAAGTTCCTGCATAAAAAGTGATGAAAGGGAGACTTAATTTTCCTAAGAATATATTTTCAAAGTTACAAGGGCTAAAGGCAGTATAGCAGGTAAGAAGCTTTTTTGCATACAACTGGCCCAGGTTAGATCCCTGGCACTGCCCAGGAGTGATAACTGAGAGTACAGCCAGAAGGAGGCCTGAGCACTGCTGGGAATAGCCAGAAAACAAAACAAAACAAAACAAAACAAAAAGAAACAAAGAAAGAAACAAATAGTGGTCAGAGAGATAGTACAGCAGGTAGGGCACTAGCCTTGCATTCTCCCAACATGGCTTTGATCCATGACTCACCCAGTGGTCCTCCAAGCCTGCCAGGAGTGATCCCTGAGCACAGAGATAGAATAGCACAGAGATAGCACAGAGACAGTAATCCCTGAGTATTACTGAATAGAGCCCAAAAACAAAAAAGGAAGAAAAAAAGATGAAACAAAAATTACAAGAAGTTGGGCTAAGATGAGAACAAAGCAATGCAGCTATCTCTTGTTGAGGACCTTTCTAAACAGAAGCAATAACATGCAAAACCCTGTGATAAAACAAATGTCTAAACCATTACTTCGATGCTGCAAGATAATATCCAATAAAAAGGGATATACTGAGTAGTGAGAGAATTGAAGGGGTGAAATTTGATGAAAGAAATGTGATGGGATACAGTGCATATCAAGTTGAAATGGCCTCTAGATAGAGGCACAGAAACTTGCTGGGTATATGAGTCTGACTCTGGAGGACTCTTAGAACATGATGAGGTCACAACACATGAGAGTGGGCATGGGAAATAGATGCTTAATGAATCAATTCAGAGGGTGAAACTGATGTTTTTAGTAAATACAAAAGAACAGCAAGTAGAGTAGTAAGTCTTTTCAGTTTGTGGTTATGATTTTAACATAATAATCATCACATTTATTTGATTTTCTTCAGCAACATGCAACTTTTAAGCAGAGTGAAAAGTAGGCAGTTGGTGGGTAAAATCAGGATTGAGATATTTTTCAAGCAAGAAAAATGAGCAAAACAAATGGCCAAGAAAATCAAGAGTATTTGTAAGAAAATTAGCGATAGCCCAGCGGGAAGGGCGTTTGCCTTGCACGCGGCTGGCCTGTGCCAGACTGGGTTCGATCCCGGCATCCCATATGGTCCCCGAGCACCGCCAGGAGTAATTCCTGAGTGCAGAGCCAGGAGTTATCCCTGAGCATCGCTGGGTGTGACCCAAAAAAGAAAGAAAATAAAAAAGAAAATTATATGGTAGAATATAACATTTTATCTGTGAAGAAGCTGAAGTATGGAGGAAGTAAGAGTAAGAGACAAACACAAGTAAAATGCCAAGGACAGAGGTCTTGACCAACTTATAATAACTTTCAAGAATGGGATAAATAGGTAAGTGAACTAGGTAGATAAGCGGTAATGAAATATTTGAAATGAGTAATAAAATGTGACTGCTGGCTTATATTAGTGGCATCTAAAGGGAAAAATGAACAAATGAAAAAAAATCAGTGTTAAATCTGACTAAATTTCCTTTGCAATCACATTGGATATAAATTCCATTAAAATGATTTTTATACCATTCCCTAAATTATGGAAGTAGACAATAAAACAACAAATTTAATTCAAATAGCATTTTCTCTATGAGAAGTAATTATATTATAATATATTTAGTCATTTATTCTATATTTCCTGCTTGCTTTTGTACTCCAATTATTACCCCTGATACTTGTGTATGGAGTCTTTGAGTCTACTTCTTAAGTTTTGGGTATTTGGGTTTGTTTGGGTTTTTGTTTTGGGGGACCAAGAGGGGCAATTTTACTTTCTCTTATTTGTTTTCTTCAGGTGAAATAGTCTGAAACTAGACCTCTTAGATTTAACTTAAAAAGCGTGCCTGCTGTAAAGGCTTAAAAGGTATTGTCTACAACTGAAGTCTTATAAACTTGCCTGAATTCATTTGGGTTTCTCAGATATTCCTTACTTGACTTCCCTTCCTCTGGTCAATGAAGATGCACTCTTTGAATAGGGGTCATTAGGGTTGACAGATTTTTAGCCTTCACATACACAGATATAAGAAAAAAGGAAAATTAAGTTTTTGTTCTCACAAATGAATTTTGGCAAGATTTGAATTGCCAAATTACTTTTCTCTATCAAATATATAAAGTTCATTTCAAATATTTTTCTTGCTTGTAAATAGTCTTGTTGAGGAAATAACCATTTTAGAATCACCATGAATTTAAACACAATGTTGAAATAGTTTTAATCTATCATTATAAATAATTCATATTGGATGAAATAAAAAAAGATTGTATCCTACCTCTCACACTGTTTTTTTTTTTTTACTTTTTTGGGTCACACCCGGCGATGCTCAGGGGTTACTCCTGGCTCTGCACTCAGGAATTACTCCTGGCGGTGCTCGGGGGACCATATGGGATGGCGGGATCAAACCCGGCTGGCACAGGCCGGCCGCATGCAAGACAAACGCCCTACCCGCTGGGCTATCGCTCCGGCCCCAACCTCTCACACTGTTACTAAAGATTCATTCATGGTCTCTTCCATGATAAAAATCTTTCATGAAATCTCTGCATTACAATATGCAGAAATGGAGTCAAAGAGCGCAATAGATAAAGCGATCATTTTGAATATGGTTAACCCATATAATGCCAGCACCCTATGTGGTCCCCTGAGCTCCACCAAAAGTGATCCCTGAGTGCAAAGTCATATGTAAGGCCTAACCACCACGTGGTGTGCCCTCCAACAAACAAAACAACCAGAAAGACACAAATCAAGAGTGCTTCCAAAGGCAATAAAGATCAAAAAGGCAAATAGCAAACCCAGATTCAGTTTCCCTCTACCACATGCTATCTACCACACACTCATCAACACCCACCAGCGCCTCTAGGCGTAACCTTGAGCACAGTTAGAAGCCCTGAGTACTGCCAAGAGTGGCACAAAATCCAATTAAAAGAAAAAAATAATATTCCCAAATAGCCACTAGCTCAACCCAATATCTAAAGAGAATCATAAGAGCAAGTCATTTATTTTTTATCTACTTCCTTTTTATTGACAGATACTTTCATTTTCTCCAATCTTGAGCATTTAGTTACCTAACTTTTCCCAGTAATTATTATAAGCCCCCCCCCCCCCCCACACACACAAATGCATGCATGTGCACAAATAACAATGCAAAGGCTTTCAGTGACTGTAGTGAATAAAGTTCCATAAGGGAGAGAAGGATGCCTGGCCTCCTTTTCAGGTGATGAATATGAGCCATTCATTGATAGCCTGCTTACAACTGCTAACTCCTGGGACTTAGTAAGCAACGTTGCATTGCAGAGACTTTCAGGGAAAAATATCCGAGGAATTCTATTATATTTTTAGAAAATGCTATTACAGATATGGTAGATAAGGAGCTGGAAAAAAGTAATTAAATGAAAGGTTATAGATGAAAAAGGAATCTGAAAAAAAATAGTACCTTGGGAATAGTAAGAGATAAAGTAGCCAGAGGCATTTGGCCTTTTCTGAACAATTTTAGCACAAAAAATGTTTGGCAATCAGCAAAAGTGGTAACGAGAAGAACATCCACTTTAGCTGGCAAAGCACAAATTGAATTTCACCAATACATTTTTTGACATGAGTGGTTTCAAAGATCTTCAATTTCTCTATACCTAGAGTCTAGGTTTCTGTCAGTTCATTATTTTTTTCTTTAAACTATTCATTCCCTCATTCATCCAACAATAATTATTGAGACCTGATTATGTGAAAGAGTCACTATTCTAGGTGCTAAATATGCAGCAGAGACCAAAAAAATGAAAAGTACTTTTCTCATGAATGCATTTGAGAGAAAGACAAGCACAAATAATAATAAACAATTAGAAGATGTTAGAAAGTGCAAAGGAAAGAGAGCAGAGCAAAGGGAACAAATGAAGGAAGCTTGGTGTGTGTGTGTGTGTGGTGTGAGTGTGTATGTGAGCAACTCTGAATACCTCTATCTTTACTGTTCTTTTATGATCGCTTAAGTTACATTATTACATTTTTTAAAAAAAGGATGTAGAATGATGTAAAGTAGGGTTCCCTGTTTTGTTTTTGGTTTGACAAATAATTAGTAATTATAAGTTAAG